>JAJOOD010019179.1:0-26235 GCA_029582525.1 Solanum tacnaense
AAAACACAAAAACTCGCACCAAGACCAAACGAACGACCAGGTGACCGAACTGTCAGTCCCAGCAAGTCATAAATGACTTGGGGTCTCTATAGGAACGCTCTAAACGACACACAGAAGACAAGACACAGAAATGACCATGAGGGTCATTACAGGCTGAGCTTAAGGAATTAAAAGAGCAGTTAAAATACCTTCTAGATAAGGGTTTCATCAGACCCAGTATTTCCCCATGGGGTGCACAGTGTTGTTTGTGATAAAGAAAGATTGTTCTCTTAGGATGTGCATTGAATATCAACAATTGAACAAATTCACAATCAAGAATAAGTACCCTATCTCTAGGATTGATGACTTGTTTGAACAACTTTAGGGTGCTAGTCATTTCTCAAAAATAGACCTCAGATCCGATTATCACCAGCTCAGAGTCAGAGATAGTGACATCCCAAAAAAAGCCTTCAAAACTCGGTATGGTCATTATGAATTTGTAGTTATGTCATTTGGACTAACCAATGCTCCTGCAGCTTTCATGGATTTGATGAACATGGTGTTCAAGCAGTATTTGGACTTGTTCGTTATCGTCTTTATTGATGATATCCTCATTTACTCTAGGAATGAGGAAGAACATGCGACTCATTTGAGGATTGTCTTACAAACACTCAAAGATAGCCAGTTATTTTCTAAGTTTAGCAAATGTGAGTTTTGTTTGCAGTCAGTTGCTTTCGTTGGGCATATAGTGTCTAGCGAAGGGGTCCCAGTGGATTCGTAGAAAATAGAGGCATTAAAGCAATGGCCCAGACCCACCTTTCCTATATATATAAAAAGTTTCTTAGGTTTGGCTGGTTATTACAGAAGGTTCGTGAAGGATTTTCATCCATAACTTCTCCATTGACTAAATTGACTCACAAAAAGGTTAAGTTCCAATTGTCAGATGAGTGGGAGAAGAGCTTCTTAAAACTAAAAACGAGGTTGACTACAACTCCTGGTTTGACTATACTAGAGGGTTCAGACGGTTATGTGATCTATTGTGATGGATCCAGGGTCAGCCTAGGTTGTGTGTTGATGCAATGAGGTAAGGTCATAGCTTATACTTCTAGACAACTTAAGGTGCATGAGATGACCTATCCGACTCATGACCTCGAGCTTGCAGCCATAGTATTTTCCCTAATGATTTGGAGACATTACTTGTATGGTGTTCACATAGATGTGTTCATAGACCGTAAGAGCCTTTAGTATGTGTTCACCCAGAAAGAGTTGAATCTTCGCCAGAGAAGATGGCTTGAATTCCTCAAGGACTATGATATGAATATGTTGTACAATCCTGGTAAAGCCAATGTAGTAGCTGATGCTCTTATCAAAATATTTATGGGTAGAGTAGCGCATGTTGAGGAAGAAAGGAAAGAACTAGCAAACGATGTTCACCGGCTTGCTCGCTTAGGAGTTTGCCTTATGAGCATATCAGATGGTGGGGTAATAGTCTAGAATGGGTCACAATCTTCATTGGTAGCGAAGGTTAAGGAAAAACAAGACATTGATCTTATATTGCTTCAACTGAAGGGTGTAGTTCATCAGCAGAAGGTTGAGGTTGTCTCCCAAAGGGGAGATGGTGTATTTCGCTATCAGGGTTATTTATGTGTCCTTAAGGTGGGTGAGTTGAGACAGTAGATCCTTACATAAGCCCATAAATCATGGTATTCTATTCATCTAGGCGCCACTAAGATGTACTGTGATTTGCGGGAAGTCTTTTGGTGGAATGACATGAAAAGAGATATATTAAATTTTGTGGCTAAGTGCCCAAAGTGTCAGCAGGTGAAGGTAGAACATTAGAAACCAGGAGGTATGACACAAGAGATCAACATTCCTACATAGAAGTGGGAAGTGATAAACATGGACTTCATTACAGGTTTACCTCGTACTTGCAGACAATATGACTCCATTTGGGTGATAGTAGACAAAGTTACTAAGTCCGCTCACTTTTTGGCTATTAATACTACAGATTCGGTGAAGGACTACGCCAAGCTTTACATTAATGAGATATTCAGGTTGGATGGGATTCCTTTGTCTATCATCTCAGATAGAGGTCCTCAGTTTACCTCTCTTTTTTGGTAGTCATTTCAGAAATGTGTTGGCAAGAAAGGGAAGCTCAGTCCTAGATATGTAGGCCCTTATAAGATTTTGAAAAGAATTGGTAAAGTGGCTTATGAGTTAGAGTTACCAGCAGAACTAGCAGCGGTGCATCCGGTCTTTCATTTTTTTCATTGTTGAAGAAGTGTATAGGTGATCCACTATAGTACCAATTGAGATTCTTTATTGTAAGGTTCGAAGGTTGAGAAACAAAGAAGTATCTTCAATTAAAGTTTTATGGAGCATTCAGTCCATAGAGAGAAATACTTGGGAAGTAGAAGCAGCAGTGAAGGCAAAGTACCCTTATCTCTTTCCTTATAATTCCATTCCAACTTGTGGTAATAGTTCCTCTCTAGTCTTTAAGTTACTCATGCATAAAATCAGTCTTAGTATAATGTTACTGAAGTTATACTTGCATTTTCAGTGTATTTGCATGTTCTTCGAACTTAGTTCAATCAGATTTCAGTTTCCAGTACTTAGTGGTAGGGTTTGCAGCTCTTTCCCTCCATATTCAGTTAGTTTAGTCTTCATTCAAGGACGAAAGTTCCCAATGGGGAGATAATGTAACACCCTATATGCTAGAAAGACCAGATTGCAGAAAATCAGAAATTATAGGTGCCACCAACGGGGACCACCCATGAACCATAGGTTGACCGATGAACTGTAGGTGGGGTCCGTGGTTGGCCACCTAAAGTCTACCTAGAATGTCTCAGAAAAGGCATGACCCACGGCTGGACCCACGGACCGTAGGCTAGGCCATGTGCCGTGGTCTAGGTCCATGGATAGTGGCCCTCAACAGCCTCCCTCTAAAGCCTAATGACGCCTTTCCAGGACGAACCGTCGGTCAGTCCACAGGCCGTCGCTCAAGGGCTGTTCGTGGCCTCGTCAAATTTTAAGTTAGGGTCGTTTTGGTCTTTTCCCTATGCGTTAGACACCTAAACTACATCGTTTTGGTAAGTTCTTTTCTAGTAACTTAATCAGACTTTACCCTAAGCTATTCATTCATCAAAAACTGAGAAAACTTAAAGCAAAAAGGAGAAAAGAGTCAACCAAACCCTCTCTAAGAACGCAACAAGTTTCCCTCAGTTCCAGCCCCGAAATCGAAAGGTTTCTCTATGGAATTCATCACCAGGTGTGAGGGATTTCACTGGTAGGTTCCTTTCACCCAATAGATTCTTACGAATTAGTCAGATTCTTGATTCCCTTCATTATGTTTAGACTTAGGGTTTCTATAACTTCAGATTATTGTTGTGATTTTGCTGTTAAATTAATCCTAATCATCATATTACATTTCGTAACTATGTTGCTTAATTCTTGCATGAAATTCAGAACTCAAGTTGTGTAGGTTCGTTTACTTCATGAATTACCCTTGCTAGGTCAGTTTATACAAATATAAATGGATCAGTTTTCAAATGTTCCATAATTAGTACTTAATGTTGCATTTTCAGTTAGCATATTAGAATTTCGAGCTATCCAGTTTATTTCGGATATGTTGTATTTTTACATTCTATTGGAATTATGTTTAATACCGAGTGGACTAAGGTCAAACACCCTCATAGTACCAAAACTACGTGCCACCATAGGTTTAGCCCCCTCTGTCGGCATCATATTAAGTGATCACGCCAGTCATGCCTTTATACCCCCGGCAAGGTATATTGGGTCCTCTCGATGGGGCGTATACATCGGACTCCATGTTTAGCTCACATGGTTTTAAGTCGATTATTAGTAGCTCCCACAGTCAGATTCTAGCACATTGACCAGGTTTTCAGTTACAGTATTTAGTTTCAGTTTGTTATGAACTTGGTCATCGCATTCAGTTTAGTTCATTTTCAACATGTTTAGTATATCCTTCATGTTCATGTTATATCATTGATCAATATACTATATTTATATTATGTATATGTTGTTCAGCTTATTCCTATCATGGATGCTTAGTACCTTTCCAGTACAGACACATACTCTACGCTACATCTTCTCGTGATGTAGGTTCAGGTGCTCAGCATTCAGATCACGCATAGATCGGTTCTCGATCCCCAGTTCAGTAGTACCGGTGGTGATCCCTCATTTTTCGAGGATGATAGACATGTTTTCTTTCATTTCTAGTCTCTCTAGTTTCAATTTTACTAGAGTTAGTTGGGGCATGTCCCATCATCTCTAGTCAGTTAGAGGCTTTTATTCAGACATAGATAGAATTAGTTCTAGTATTTTGAGATTATAATCTAGTATTGTAAACTTTTATTCAGTATGTTATTCAGACAATATTGGGTATTCCCCACTTCAGTTATATTATGGTTTTTAGCTTCCGCATAATATTTCTCACTTAATTTTATCTTAGTATGTTATGATATGCCAGCTCAGGGTAAGCTTTGGGTCATTCGTGATCCTAGGTCCCGTGTTTATGCCAAAGGGGTAGCCTCGAGGCGTGACAAACTTGGTATCAGAGCACTAGGTTTAGTCTAAGGGAAATGAAAAATGATATCTCTTCTCTGAACCAAATGGTTATTTAACACTCAATGTCTATTGAGCAGCTGGAAACACAGATGGGTCTAATCTTGGCTCATTTAAATCCAATACCGAAATGGCGTTTACCGAGTGATACCATGGTTAACCCAAAGAATGAAGCTTGGAAGGACATCTTCGTCATGCCATGACGTTAAATAAGGCACTTCTTTAGAGGCAACCCAAGTTTTAGTCCTTGTTATTTGAATAACAATTTTGGATGTGCAGGTTGAAAACTCGACTTTTTGGAGAAATAGGCCATTAGGTGAGCTCAGGAACCATTTAGCGAATAGCCGAGTAGGTCGACGAGCATGATGTGGATTGCTTTTTTGACAAGCCAATGGGTCGATGACATAAGTGGATATTGCTGATCAAGGCACAAACTTAAGGGTCAAAAGGCTTCAAACTGTCTTAAATTTAAAAATCCTCTTGATTTCGCATTTTTTGACTCTTGCAGTCTTTCACTTTTATTTTAGATAATAAGTTTTGTCAAATATTTATGTGGGTGTCGTTGCTTGGTTGGAATTCGTGTCTGTTTTTGCATTTACCCGTGTTGCTTATTTATCTACTTCTGAGGTTGGTGTCCTTAACTTGCTTTAATTTCCTTCCATTTTTGAAGCATGTGTGTGTCAGTGATGGATCTACTGTTTGCCCTTGGGTGGTTAATTAATTAGTAAATTATTGTTGTGTAAATCAATCATGTTAGATGTTTGGCTTGTTTAAATTTGAATTTCGGGTCTAAATTGTTTGATTGGCGGTTATGCATGTTGGTTTGGTGTAGGTGAAGTCTAAGTAACCTGAATCGCACTGAACAACTAAATATTCCCAACGATAGATTGGGTGATGTCGTTCCTAAGGTTAAAAGACGTTGATTGGTTGATTTTAGATAAATTGGGGGAAGTCTGAGTACCCCGGGGTTGGTGATGATGTGAGATAGGTGTTAATTGCATAGAATAAACCCTTAATTTGGTTCTCATAGGCTAGGCACTTAAAATTGGGGGTTGGGATAAAAGTCTGGCACGAGAGACCAGTTGTCGATCTTAGTCGAGCTCACCGAATAACTCAGCGGTTTCCCAACTGACCCCTTATATTGCCCTTTTGTTTTGAATTTAGCTACTAAATTCTGTAACATTCAGCGATATGCCTAAGTTTGTCGAGTTTACTTGGTGACTCGTCGAATTTAATCGGTGAGTCACCGAATACCCCCCTTGTTATTGCCTTTTTGAAGCCCTGTTTGTTTAAAAATCATTCTATGAAATTCAACGAGCTACCTTTAGCTCACCAATCTAGTTCGGTGATTTGCCGATTTACCCCGTACCCCACCAACTTGTGCTAACTTCATTGAAATTTTGTTCTATGACTTTTAGCATGCCCTTTAAAGTATGTTGAACGAGCTCGGCGACTCGCCAAGTCGATCGGCGAGGTTTTCTGCAATTCATTTATTTTGGTTTTGACTAACCCATTGCCTTTGCATTTGCTCGATTTGTGTTGCCTCGCTGATATGGCTAGGCCCAAGGTACCTGGAAGGAACTAGCCACCTAGAAAGAGATCACGAGCAGTAGCCATTTCTGAGGAGTCTGGTCCTGCATAATAAACGTGACCCAAACATCCTCCAAAAAAGGGGAACTAGACATATAAAGGAAAGAGAACTACAAAGCCGAGTCCAAGTAATTCTAGCTCAGACAGCATGGGTGTCATAGACACCCACCTCACTATATCTGAGTCGGACAAAAAGAAAGAGTTTGAGTCTAGAACTCCACCCTATGAGTCAGAACCAGAGGATGATCAAACCCATCGGTGGAGACGGGCTGAATTGCATTCAAAAGTGCTACATGATCCGTCAAGACTCCCTGTATTCCCGACTCCTCCTATACCTCCAGCACAAGTAGCTGAGAAGGCACCACAAGTGCCCCAGCCCAGACACCACCACTGTGCTCGATGAATAGGTTAAATGCTGTTGGGTTGAGAACTATTTTGGAAGAAAAGTGTGTGGATAGGTATCCGACTGTGTTAGACACAATTTGGTTTCATAAATTTATGTGATTCACACAACCCCAATGCCCATACATACCTTCTTGGGTCTGGGAGTTCTATGAGGAGTACAGGAAGCTGATCCCGAAAGGCAAGAAGAAAGCTAGGTTTTTTGCATCTGTTGATCATGTGGTGGTGTGAGGTAAAAATGTTAAGTGCAGAAGTTCAGACATAAATATGGTATTGGGGTACACAGTCGATATGATCCATTTCTTTGTGGATAGGATTTAGATGAAAACCCTCAACGACCTTAAGGGATGGTTGGCTCCCTAGATTTCTGACATTACACCTCCGTGGATTGAGCCTGGGTCCAGATTGAGAAGGACCTGAATATAGCTGCAAGGTACTAGTTCAGGTTCATTAGCAGCACACTCGTGCCGTCACACTCCGACATGCAAAGGCAGTTCTTTTAGGATCCATTATTGATCGGGATAGACTAAATCTCGGGCTGATTATTGAAGAGGGCCAAGCAACGTCAAACCTCGGTTTCATTCTTAGTACTGATAAGGGAGTTTTTCCAGCGAGCTAGAGTGCCATTTGTGGCAAAGACGGATGTTGAAGTGATGCCCACTTCCTCTACTGTTATCTGGAGGATCGAGGTAGAGTACACTAGGGATGAGGCTAAGCGGAATAGGATTGTATCGGTGGACACATACCCGAATGTTGATATAGATATGTTGGAGGCAGATACTACTTCTTCCACTCAGGCAGACGAGCATTCAGGTACACCTAGCTCATCTGCTCCTACTACATCTGGTCCTACTGCTTTTGAGGCTGGTGCCTCCCACCCACTTTTGACACAGGCCATGCTATATAGAATGGGCCACCTAGCTTATTCGGTAGATGTGCGTGCCTCCCGAGTTAAGGTAGTTATCCCAGATTGATTGAGCGGGCCATTGTTGTTGCCCTTGCCCCTATTCGGGATGAGTTACGAGCAGGGAGATAATTACAGCTCACTAAGTGGAATTGGATGCACTCACTGTGCGAATTGAGGCATGTGAGAAGGGTGGTTAATAATCTGATGAGGTGACAACCTTGAAGGATGATATGGATGGGTTGAGACGTGATGAAGATGAGCTCAAATCCACTGACATTTCGATGCTTTAGGGTACTGTGCATGTTCCAGAGAGAGGTTACTGCTATTTTTGAGTTCCCTTCAGCCACTATGATTGGAGATGATGTTTTAGCTGATGATGGTGATGAGGCAGACACTACTGAGATAGATGAGAAAGAGCTTGGGACCCGTGAGGCTGCATTGTATGATGATCTTGAGAATTCGGAGGGTGCAATGGTGCAGACAGCGATGGAAGCTTCAGTTCAAAACACCTCGATGATAGGTTACAGTGGAGCACAATCTACTGGTAGAGATGAGCCGGCCGTTGATGCCCAGACTGAAAGATCACAGATTTGCAACGTTTACCTCAGGCTTAGCCTGAGAGGGGGATCTTGATACTCCTTTTGTTTTATTCTTGAGACATTTATTTCTTTTCACATTGAAGACACTATTTTATATTTTTTTTATGGGGTGTGGGTATCTGCATACCCATCCCCTTGGGTTGTGTATCTATTTTGTTTTGAATGCTTTGGGATGATTTTTTGTTTTATGTGTCTAAATCTCCTCATTTTTATGGTTAATTGTGAATGTTTGTTTTTTATCCACCTTATGATTTTTGAATTTGTGAATGTTGTGGCTATTTTCTTGCATATTGGAGTATCGATTGCTATCAATACCGATGACTTGAATAGTGCTCTTCATTGAACGATATGTTTTTGCAAGTCCAATTAGGCAAATTTGAGTTGCATAAGTCATGTGTAGATTCTAAGCATGTTGTTGTGACTAGTCCATTGTCGAAATGAGTCTTGTGATGATCGTTGCATGCAAGCTTAACTTGTAAAGTCATGATCGATTATTGTGTTGAATGCCTTGAGTGGTGAGGTTTTCTTGAAACATGTGCTTGGTGATACCTAGAACTTGCCCGATTGGTCCAATTGATTAGTATTAGTAACTGAAAGACATGATCTTAGGCACAAATTTGTGAGAGTGAACCAAATTGCTACTATACCTCTTTCTGACTACCTTGTGAGAGTGTGAATCTAACTTTGCACCATTTGAGCCTAACCTTTCTTTGGATAAAACATGAAAACATTTAGCCTCTTTCCTCTGCTCCTAAAACATTCATAAAGCTTTGGTTTGTTTGAATAGCCAACTTAGGCCAAAAGCCTAAGTTGTGGTGTGGTGAAAAATGAGGAGAGAAATTGATCAAGAAGTTTGTGAAATTCATCTATGAAGATTTGTTTCGAAAATATGGAACCCCTCCATATAAAAAAAAGAGAGAGAAACAAAAGAAAAGCAAAATAAAAAGATTGAAAAAGAAGTTTGCAATTTGTGCATTGGTGGAAACAAAAGGGGTATCCAATGCTTCTAACAATAAGTTTTGTTCTTGAAAATACTTAGGGTGGATTGTGAAAATGAAAAGAGTGAAAGAAAAGGAGAAGAAGTAAAATGCAAGTCATGCTTCACGAAGGTAGAAGCCACTAAGCCAAAATGATCATACCTTTACCCTCAACCCCATTACAAGCCTTGAAAGACCTTCGTGATCTTTATTGAGCCGAATGACGTGTTGATAGGAAAATACGGGCAAGTTTATGGGTAAAATCATGCATGTATTTATCTTTGAGAGTGTGAGCGTTGATTTTGATTCCTTATGATATAATCTTTGATGGACTTTATGGGAGCATGAAATCATTCTTTATGTGAGGGCATTCAAATACTCTTGTTGAACTTGAATTTGTATTTGAGGCAAGAATTATGAGATTGACTTCTTTTTTATGATGGCTAGTCATCCTTTGAAACTTTTAGTGCACACTTGAACATGGTTTGTGAAGATTAAACCTCGTGTGCATTTATGTTAAGTCTCAAGTAGCACTATTTGTAGACATCCCTGTTCACCTGATTGATCTTGTGTTTTACTTAAGGACAAGTAAAAGTTTAAGCTAGGGGTGTTGATGAGTCGGGGATTTGACAAGTCGGATATTTCAACTTATTTAGGGCTTAATATTTATAGTTTTAGTTTCTTCAATGCCTACTTTATGCTCTAAAGTGATGTTAAAATACTAATTTGCAGCAATGAAGACAAGAGAGCAAGGCAAGGACATTACCGGGAAAGAGGGAGGGAAAAAGCTGAAAAAGTTATAGAAACGCAAGGCTTGATGATCGCCAAGTCAGCAAATCGTCGAGAGGCTCTTCAGCTCGCTGAAGGTTCTAGAGTGTCAGCCTGGGAAAGGCCAACTTGGCAATGGGAAGGACAAATTGACATTTCGCTGACTCGATCGGCGATGGAGATTTAGCTCACCCAAAATTACAGAATGAGTTGTAAAAATGCAACTCAAAAAGGCTAGGTGAAGGATTATTTTGGTGCATCGCCGAATAGGTCGGCGAGCCCGACCTGGATCGCCTAAAGTTACAGCAAGGAAGTGCTCTAAAACCTAGCCAGGCAGGCGATGGAAGGCATATTCAGCGCATCGCCAACCTAGTTGGCGACACGCGACTTACTCCGTCGATCTGTCCTGAAGCTAAAAATCTGGAGATTATAAATGCTATTTTAAAAAGATGAAAACTGGAGCTTCCAATTACAAAAAGTTCCTACACATTCTAACTCTGGGGTTTTTATCCAAACACTGATTTTAGTAGTTTTGAGTAGAATTTTGAATTGGGTTTTGATTTCAACCATAGTGAAGACTCAAATTGTGTTACCCAACTGATGGAGAATATAGTGGGTGATAAATTCTTGCTTTTTATGATGTGTGACTAAAACACCATTCTTGGGGTGTGATTATGTGATTAAAAAGTCTTATTAGCTTATGGGTGTTAGTATTTACTTATTTTACTGTTGATTGGAAATGAGTTTGATTGATAGTTGTGTTTTAGTTCATGAATTGTACTGGCAAATGTAGTTCTAACTTAGTAATCTACGCTTGCTTGAGAAAGAGGTTTTAGAATAAGACTATCAATTGATGATTTTAGTGATTGAGTTATTGTTGATTCAGCTTGATAAAGTGAATATGAATTCAATCCTACCTATCTAGCTCGATAGAGTAGATTAATTGAGGTTTTGGGTTATTCATATTGTTATGCTTACCGAGGTTTGAGAGAACTCGCCTGAATCGTGGTGTTTGATTGAGAGATGGCTATTACATCTGAAGCCTAACCTAACCGCAAAGATTCAACGCTTTTTAGTAAATTATAATCACCCATATGGCGAAATTAGCATTTAATCAATCACATCCCCGAGAATCCTTCTCAACTTGATTACTCCCTTGTTTTCATAGTTGCTAGTTGTAACTCTAATCCCCCCATTTGACACTAGTTGTCAACCCCTAAAATTTACTTTAACTTGTTTCGATAATGTTTATTTCTACAAACGACAAGAACACTCCTTTTACTTCATAATCGAATTCAATTTCGTATAACTCCTTGTGGGATCGACACCAACTATTCATTAGGTTTATAATTGATTGCAACCGCCTACACTTAGAATTGGATGGAGTGTAGTTGAGTGTTGTCAAAAATGGCACCGCTGCCGGGGAATGACATGTCCAAAGAGGTTGAAGAAATTCGAAAGCAAAGCACCACCGAGGAACTGAAATTTCCAAAGGAAGGGGTTGCTTCTTCTTCAAAGTAAGTAAAACCGTTGCACAAACTCAACCCACCATTTCCTCAAAGACTCAATAAGCGGTATGAAGATGAAAAGTTCAAGAAATTTATTTTTTTGTTCAAGACGCTGTCAATAAATCTTCCTTTAATGGAAGCATTGTTGGAGATGCCCGAATATGAAAAGTTCATGAAAGAATTGGTCACCAAGAAGTGGAGTATGGATTTTCAAATGGTTGAAGTGTCTCGTAGTTGTAATGCGATCATGGTAAGCAATGTGGTTATGAAGAAAGCTGATCTGGTGGCATTTACAATTTCATGCACTATTGGGATTCTCCAATTTGCCAAAGCATTATGTGATTTGGGAGTGAGTATTAGCTTGATGTCATACGCAATCTAGTTTGTAAGCTACCTTCCCAATTCTGCATAGAATACGGTAAGGGACAATGTACCGAGAACTAAGCTTCCCTTTTTTTACCAAAACACGTCACCCCAATCATGGGCGATACTTACAAGAAAACCCAATATTCAATCTAAAACTCTAAGTCTCTTTGCCTCAAATCAGAATAATATTTTTGCTGGCTTTGAGCACTATTAAACCATTATTTAATCAACATAACTTTCTCCGTGGCTTTTTTTGACTAAGTTGTTTCCTCTCAAAGTGGATTCACCTACCTCGAACAAACCAATTTGAGGCCTACACCTCCTCCCATATAGTGCTTCGAACAGGAGAATTTGAATATTAGAATGATAATGATTATTATAAGAAAAATTTATTAGAGGTAGGTGATCATCCCAATTACATAAGAAGACAATCGTGGAAGCTCGCAACATAACCTCTATTGTCTGAATGGTGTGCTCTAGTTGTCCATCAATCTGTTGATGAAAAGTTATACTAAGAGCTATACAGGTCCCTATATCCTTCTAGAAGGACTTCTAGAAATAAGAAGTGAACTAAATACCCTTATAATAAATGATATACATAGTAACCCATGAAGCTTGAGTATCTCTCGAATATACAAACTGGCATAATCTTCTATTGAGTCTGTAGTCTTAACCAACAAGAAATGGGAAAACTTAGTCATCCAGTCAATAATTACTCAAATTGAATCATGTTGTCGGCACATACGAGGTAGGACTGTGATGAAATCCATGTTAATCATCTCCCAATTCCCCATAGGAACGCTTATATATTGAGCCATTCCACCAAGTCTCTAATGTTCAACCTTCACTTGCTGATAATTGGGACACTTTGCAATAAAATAAACATTTTTTTCATAACATACCATTAGAAAACTTCTTAAATCACGATAAATTTTCGTGGTACCTAGATGAATAGAATGCATGGAACTATGAATCTCTTTCAAAATTTGGTCTTTCAATCCATCTACATTTGGAACACATAACCTTTCTTGATATCAAAGATTCACATTTTCCCCAATGCAGAAAATCATAACCTTCTCCTTATAAATTGCATCTTTCAACTGGAGTAATATGGGATCACTATCTTGCTTCTCCTTCATCTCAATCACTAATTATGACTCAAAACCATTTTGAACTATCACACTACCAACATCCAAATCTGTGAGACAAACTCCCAAACGGGCAAGTGTATGCACCTTTTTTGCAAGCTCTTTCTTACCTTCTTCTAAATGAGCAACACTCCTCAAGGAAAAACTACTAACAGCATCTTCAACAACATTTGCTTTACTCGGATGGTAAGGAACTCTCATATCATAATCTCTAAGAATCTCTAGACATCCTCTCTATCGAAAGTTCAACTCGTTTTTACTAAAGACATACTGCAACCTTTTGTGATATGTTAACACATCAATATGAACACCATAAAGATAATGGCGCCACATTTTAAGGGCAAATACTACTACAACCAACTCAAGGTCATAAGTGGGGTAGTTCTTCTCATGGACCTTAAGTTGTCTAGACACATAAGGAATGACCTTACCATTCTTCATCAAAACACAACCAAGACCTATTCTAGAAGCATGACAGTAAACCACAAAACAATCTATACTCTCGGGAAAAGTTAAAATTGCAGTAGAAGTCAATCGAGTCTTTAACTCTTGAAAGCATTTTTCACAACCCTCAAACCACTAGAATTTTGCTTCCTTTAGTGTTAATTTAGTAAACAGGGTAGACACAAATGAGAACCCCTTATGAAATCTTCTATAACAATCGGTTTACCCCAAAAATCTCCTGATGTCAATTGGAGTAGTGGGCCTAGGCCATTTCTTCATTACCTCAATCTTTTGATTATTAGCTTGAATACTCAAGGAATTCAACTGACATCAACTAAAATTCACAATAGATAATTTAGCAAACTTAGGAGTTTTGGACATGAGGATGAAATATATTCCTCATTGGAGAAGTACCTTTCTTGAAGTTCTTCACTTTAGGAAGAAGGAGAATTAGGGATTGTGAAAGTTAAAATGCATATTAAGAGGTTATTAGGATATGATATGGGTTTATGAAGTTAGTTAAGGATAAAAGGTCGAGAATACGCCTCTAGTAATGTAAGGAGACCATAAATATAAAAGACAATGACCATTTAATGAATCTTGTCGGCCAAATTAGTGATCTAGAGGCCTCATCACCCAATTATTTGGCGGACTGGACTTTGGATTACCAAAATTAACAATTTTTTAAGGGCTTTGGGTCAATTTAGCGATAAAATTTGACAATATGTAACCTATTCGGCGATTCATCGAATGGACATGTGTCATCACTTAATTTTCTAGTCCGAACATGTTACAAAAACAACCATAACTTTCTACTCTGAACTCTGATTGATGCAAACTTTCTGGAGTAGGAAACAAGACTCATAGACCTTTAATTTGAAATATTTTGGGACACCTAACTCCTTATTTACTAAGATATATGGTCGTTTGAAGTTGACATTTGTATTAAATCATGCAAAATCTTTGGCAATAGGAAAGCTACAAACTTGACTTAGTTCTAGAGGTCTTTTATGACCCTAAACCAAATTTGATATACTTCCTACACTTGATAAAGGAAATTTACACACAAGAACAAGTAGGACATAAACTTGTCTAAGCTTATATACTTACGAAGAATGATTTGGATCCTTAGAGTAGAAACCACGAGGTGTTACAAATACACACCTACTCGACAGTGGTATGCCGTGATCTAGTGCCCATTGGAGACTCGCGAGGACAATATACTCAGCCAAACTATTTCCGTCTTGCATGAAATTCAATACTCATCGTCGATATAATCATATAGGAAATCATTCAAAACTTTTTTCACGAGGCATGCATTTATCACTCTGTTAAATCCATCATACAAAATATGTGATCTATGATAAATAAATATGTATGCGTGATTACAGTAGTAAAGGAAATTGATATGTAATAAGAAGATGAGTATCTCTTTCACAACAATGCCCTTAGGCCACTATTTTTCTCAATAATTATATTGCTATCAACACACTACCCTTAGGCAAATACCTTCTTCAATTTAGATGATTTCTTTCAATACGGTGCTCTTAGACCAATTTATCTCAAAGGTACGATATAAGGCATGATATAGAGTGATTCACAACAAATATGCATTTCAATTGGTGTAAGATTTATCGGCTAGGTTACCTAGATAACAGACTATAAGTATTATTCCAAATTCCAAAAATCCACCAATATGCCCAACCCATAACACCTTTTATGAAATAACCTATCGCTCAAGCCAAGACTAAAACAGTAAGACATTACCGACCTTGTAGGTCATGCAAATGAGAGGTTGGTATTTAACAAACATACTTAGCTCATAAAGCATGAGTTATTATCTTTTTTTTTCTTGATTCTATTTCAAGGGATTTATGTCTTTATTCTCTTGTGTGGAGTAGTTTATTAGATAGAAAGGTAAAGAATAGGTTAGGAATTGAAAAAAAAAAATGTTCTAGATTGGTAAGCTTATGGTGCCATAGAGGTGCACCTATGTTTTATAGGAGAAATATAGGAAGACGAAGAAGTTATTGGACGATGCACATGTGTGCCACAAAGGGTAACTGCGTTTTGTAAGTGCCAACATGACCAAGTCTAGTACCAAGGTGTTGGGGAACCTACATATTGTCACGCCCCAAACTCGAAGGGCGCAACTGGCTCCTAATGCCAAAACTCAAGCCCAAGCCGACCCTGCTGAACCATTTTGTACTAGCGCATGACAGCCACACAATCAAGAAAACAAACAAGTATATCTCGGCTTAAAACTAGGCCCTAGGCCGGCAAGGCCCCTGTCAACTGATCTATAAAAGAACAGCTAATCCCAAGAGATCATATATATAAATAGCCAACTAGCACTGATATCCTAATTGGGCTGTCGAGGCCACCATGATATCTATACCAAAACTAAAAGCAGGTATATATCTATACAATACTTCAAACCGCTCACAAGCTTCAGCAAACTAACAACATAGGCCAGTATGGCCATAACATAGCTATACACCCCACACACTAGTCTACAATCCTATAAGAGGAGTAAAGATTAGCGGGATAGGGCCCCAGCCTACCCATAAAGATATATACAACAAAAGGTAACAAACCTCCCAAATTTGGCAGCTCCGGAGGAAAGGGGATAGCCAAACGGATAAATTCAATCCTGCTACTGAGTAGGTCTACTCGGTCATCTGTCAGGACCTGCATGGGTGAATGTAGCTCCCCCAAGGCAATGGGGCATTAGTACAAAATAATGTACAGAGTATGAAAGGCAATAGACTATGAGGAGGTATCTTGATATACTAGGATAATCTAATAAATAAATCAAGGATAAAATAAGTGTATTGACCTGCTCCTAAATCTAAACTTATCAAAAATAATAAAACAACAACCTACCCAAGACCCCATAAGCTCGGCAGGTACAAACAACACACAAGACTACCTACTTAGGCCCCCACAAGCCTGGAAGGTGCCAATCAACCTATATACCCCTATCGGTAGTCCCCTAGCCCCGTAGGCAGTCATATAGCCCTCTTAGGCATTACTATAGCCCCGTAGGTAGTACATAGCTCTCTTAGGAATCAATATAGCTTATAGACAACTCATAGCCCTCTTAGGCATCAACATGGCCCTGTAGGAAGCACATTGCCTTCTTAGGCGTTAATATAGCCAAGTAGGCAACTCATAGCCCTTCTAGGCATCAATATTGCCCCGTAGGCAACTCATAGCCCTTTTAGGCATCCATATGACCCTGTAGGCAGAACATAGCCCTTCTAAGCATAGATCACATTCCTGCAGCTAACCACAATTGCCCCAAGGGCAACAATAACAATCAAATCGCTAGAAGAGAGCAATTTAGTTATAAGTAACCTATACAAATAGCCTCTAAGTCGTGTCCAATATAGGGATGCTACTAACTGAATAAGAATCTCGATAAGGGAGGATTATATCAACTCGAGCAGCCAACAATCAACGATAATGGCTACAAGTGTAACAAGGATAAAAACTCAATTACATTGCTCCTAAGCTTTAAGGAAACATGTTGTAAGTAGGGAAAAGCCTTAACAGACCTTTCCAATGAACGAACGAAAGACCATAGTTCCTTCATGAAAGTTGTTCCTTATGTCCTAAGTTTCGCAAACACTATATATACACAGTTGGTACACACCTATAAGCAGTTCATAATTAATCTTAAATTGGCAGAGTTTCCATATTGTCCCAACTTGTCGAAACGTCTGTATAAATTCATAATAATAACCATAAAAGAGTCCTGAAATGATTACCTTAGTTAACCAAGTGTAAACCTTGAAGAAACACCAATAACTACAAATTTATATCTTCAAAAACAGCTCCAAACGCAGCTAATAGAAGGGAAAAATGAGTGCCACGTGTAGGGAATACGTTTCTAGGCACGGGGGCAATGTTTAATGGTAGAAATCGTCAAAAACTAACCTTCATCATGCTAGAACTCCACAGGAATTCTCTCTTAAGCTTTCTCTCTGTTTTGGAACTGAAATGGAATGTTTTCATGGCTTAAAACGTTAAATAAACCGACATACCATATTTTTTACCCGACACGGATTCTGCCCCGGCAGTCCCTAGTAAAACCCTCATAACTTTTTGCTCTGATGTCGGTTTGATACGGGGTTTTGTGCATTGCAAACTAGACTCATAGGCCTTTGATATAATGGGTGATAGGTCTTCTAACTCTTTATATATTGGGAGAAAACATGCAAGACGTTTGACCCAAATTTTAGACAAATCTTTAAAAAGGAACTTACGATAACTTTCGCCAACTTTTATTTTGCCACTTTTTTAACTTCAAAACTTGATATACAACCCTTGAACACTTAAAATATGGCATGCCACATCATTTTTAATTTATTACTCACCCTCCTTTACTTTCCACGAAGATACGAGTTAATTTAGACGTTTTGGAATGTCGGGGTGTTACATCCTTCCTCCATTAGAAACATTCGTCCTCGAATGAAAAACATATCTAAGTCACGCGGTTAAGTTTGTTACTATCCAGGAACCTAAAATGCAAAAAGTACAACCTAGGCGTCTCACATTACGACATAAATTGCTAAGCACTATAGCTCTGCAATAACAGTACGAGCACATTTACAACAATAATAATAGCAACAATATAAAAAAAATCAGATAGGTATCTTACCTCACTACACCAATATAAATTGATATGCCATCACCCTGGGATATGAAACAAGTGAGGATATTTGGACCTCATCCCATCCTCAGCTTCCCAGGTCACCTCTTCTCTATTCTTGTTTCTGCACAATACTTTAACCGAAGACACCTCTTTGGTCCTCAATTTATGGACCTACTGATCTAATATGGCAACTGGAATTTCCTCGTAGGACAACTCCTCTGTGGTCTGAACATCCTCAACTAGGATAACTCGAAAAGGGTCTCCTAAGCACTTCCGTAACATAGATACATGGAAAACTGGATGAGCAGATTCTATCCCCAAAGGCAATTCTAACTCATAAGCCACTCGTCCTACCCTCCGAAGCTTGCCTTTTTTGCAAAATCTCATAACCCCCTTCATGGGCGAGACTTTTAAGAATACACATTCATCAAAGCAAAACACTAATTCCCTTCGTCGCATATCTGAATATGAATTTTCTCGGATTTGAGCTGTTAGCAACCTTTCCCGTATGAGCTTGACCTGCTCCACTGTCTGTTGTACTAAGTCGGGTTCAATCAACCCTAACTCACCTACCTCGAACCATCCAATGGGGGATCTACATTTTCGCCCATACAAAGCCTCATAAGATGCCATTCCGATGCTGGAAGAATACCTATTTTTATATGTGAACTCTATAAGAGGTAAGTGGTCATCCCAACTCCCCTTAAAGTCTAGCATACACGCCCGTAGCATATCCTCGATTGTCAAAATTATGCGCTCTGCCTGGCCATCTGTTTGAGGGTGAAAGGTTGTACTAAGATTAACCTGTGTCCCCAGTCCTTTCTGCAAGGACTTCTAGAAGTTAGAGGTGAATTGTGCTCCTCTATCAGAGATAATAGATACTGAGACACCGTTTAGTCTAACAATCTCCCTAACATAGAGCCCTGCATACTCTTCGGCCGTAAAAGTAGCCCTAACTGGTAAGACATGGGAAGATTTTGTTAGTTTATCAACAATTACCCAAATAGAGTCAAACTTACGACGCGATCTAGGTAATCCTGTAATAAAATCCGTATTAATTGCTTCCCACTTCCACAAAGGAATGACTATCTCCTGAACTAGCCCAGCGTGCTTTTAGTGCTCAACCTTCACCTGTTGGCAGTTAGGACACTGTGCCACAAACTCAGCAATGTCCTTCTTCATCCCGTGCCACCAATAGATCTCCTTAATATCATGGTACATATCGTCGAACCAGGGTGAATAGAATAACGGGAAAGATGTGTCTCTTCCATAATCCGATGCGGAAGCCCTGGAACATTCAAAACACACAATCGACCACTATAACTAAGGACTCCATCTCCTGCTATATCAAAAGCTAAAGTCTATTGATTCTAAGCCTTGGCTCGGAGTTGCTCTAAGCTAGGATCCTCTTGTTGCCGTGATTTTACTTCTAGAATTAGAGATGATACGGCTGTGTCTTGAATTGTTACTCCACTATCTTCTGCCTCTAACAATCTGAATCCCACGCCAGCTAACTGATGCAGCTCTCGTGCTAGCCCACGCTTCTCAACACCTAAAGATGATAAACTGCTCATAGACCTTCGACTGAGCTAATCAACTACCACATTCGCCTTTCCTAGATGATATAAAATGTCAACGTTATAATATTTCAGTAACTCAAGCCATTGACGTTGTCGCATATTTAACTCCTTTTGTCTAAAGATATATTGAAGGCTTTTATGATTTGTGAAGATGTCAACATGAGTGCCATACAAATAGTGTCTCCAGATCTTTACCGCATGCACAACTGCAGCCAACTCTAAATCTTGGTCCGGATAGTTCTTCTCATTCTTTCTCGACTGCCTTGAAACATATGTGATAACCTTACCATGTTGCATTAGAACACATCCCAACCCAACACCAGAAGCATCACAATACACTGCATAACCTTCTGAACCATCTGGCAATGGAAGAACTGGTGCTGATGTCAACCTGTCCTTCAGCTCCTGGAAACTATGCTCGTAAGCCTCAGTCCACTAGAACATAGCTATTTTTTTAGTCAACTTCGTTAATGGGGCTGAAATTGAGGAAAACCCCTATACAAACTTTATGTAGTACTCTACTAACCCTAAGAAACTACGAACCTCAGTCGGAGTCATGTGTCTGGGCCAAGTCTTCACGGCCTTAATCTTTTGTGTATCAACCGCAATGCCTGCATCTGATACAATATGGCCTAAGAAAGGTACAGAGTCTAACCAAAACTCACACTTAGAAAACTTTGCATAAAGTTCTCAGCCTCGAAGAACCTGAAGGACTGCTCGCAGATGATTTACATGCTCATCTTTTGAACGTGAATACACCAAAATATCATCAATAAATACAATCACAAACAAGTCTAGATACGGCCTGAATATACTATTCATCAGGTCCATGAACACTGCTAGGGCATTAGTTAATCCAAAAGACATTACCAAGAACTCAAAATGTCCATATCTAGTTCTAAAAGCTGTCTTTGGAACGTCTTTCTCCCGAACTCGTATCTAGTGGTACCCTGATCTTAAATCAATCTTTGAGAAACACTTAGCACCTTGTAACTGAACAAACAAGTCATCTATCCTCGGAAGGGGATACTTATTCTTTATAGTTTCCTTATTCAGCTGTCGATAATTGATACACATTCTTAGTGAGCCATCTTTCTTCCTTACGAACAACACTAGTGAACCCCATGGTGAAGCACTAGGCCAGATAAAGCCTTTATCCAACAAGTCTTTCAACTAATCCTTCAACTCCTTTAGCTCAGCAGGAGCCATTCTATAAGGAGGGACACATATGGGTTGCCGACTTGGTAGCATATCGATAGAGAAATCAATTTCCCATTCTGGAGGGATACCCGGGAGCTCGTCTGGAAATACATCTAGAAAGTCATTAACTACCGGAATAGACTGAAGAGTTGGTAGTTCTTCATCTATATCATGAACGTGAAAAAGATGATAAATACAACCCTTGGTAATCAACCTCCTCGCCATAAGATAAGAAATAAACTTACCTTTCGGCGTTGCTGTATTGCCTTTCCATTTCCGAATGGCCTCTCCTAGAAAGTGGAATCTAACAATCTTTGTCTGGCACTCACATTAGCATAACAAGATGCCAACCAGTCCATACCCATAATAACGTCAAAATCAACCATCTTTAACTCTATGATATTTTCAGAGTTCTGACGGTCGATAATTTCTACCGTGCAACCTCGGTAGACTCTCTTAGAAACAATAGACTTACCAACTGGTGTAGATATAATAAAGGGTCGATCTAATGACTCTGCTACTATACATAACTTCCCCGCAATAAATGGAGTAACATAAGACAGAGTAGATCCAGGATCTATAAAAGAATAAACACAATAGGAGCAAACAATCAATGTACCTGTCACAACATCTGGTGATGACTCTGAGTCCTGTCGGCTAGTTAATGAATACGTACGTCTGTCCACTACCAGAACTAGATGCTCCCTCTCTGCCTCCGCCTCTACCTCTACGTGTTGAAGTCTGGGGTCTAGTACTATAGACTATGCTGATGAGGAGGAACCTACTACTGACCTGGTCGACTGACCTATACCACCCTGACCTATGGTAGGACAGTTTCTCCACTCATGCCCCTCCTGTTCAAAAGAATAACAACCTGTGGAACCCTGTCTACACCTCCCAAAATGCATCCTACAGCAGGTAGTGCAACGCAGCGGGGGTGTCCTAGCCTGGCCTGAACCCCTCTAATAGCGAGCCTGATGCTCGTGAACCCTCACCTAGGCCTGACTGTTCCTGACGATCAAATCTACTACCCTGGAACTGCTATGGTGGAGGTCTAGGTGGCCTAATAGAATATTGGGGTCTGGGACCACCATGAAAATCTCCCTGTGAACCAGTGGGCCTAGCCCTCTTCTGTCTCTCTCTCTCCACTCTCTCACTCATATACTGTAAATGTCGGCGATCCTCTATACCTTGTGCAAATGCCTAAATTCGCGAGATATCCATATTATCATTTAGTGCAGTGGTAGAACAAGCATCGATATAGTGTGAATCGAGCTATCCCACAAATCTACGCACCCTATCATGCATCATATCAACAAATGTTGGTGCATATCTAGACAATGAATCAAATCTCAGCCCGTACTGTCGGACACACATGCTGCCCTGTCGGAGGTTCAGAAACTGGTCCACCCGGCCATCCGTAATCTCTCGAGGCAAATAGTGATCTATGAAAGCTTCTGTAAAGCTATCCCAAGTGGGTAGGGATGCATCTTTTCCGCTATATCTCTCCCAACTCTCGTACCACAATATTGCAACATCGCGCAATTGAAATGTTGCTAACTCAACTGACTCAGTCGCTGAGGCATGCATGACTCTAAAGATCCTATGAAGCAGATTAATAAAGTGTTGACGGTCTTCTCTGCGATCTGTCCCTGTAAACTATGGAGGATTCAAGGCAAGAAATTCATGAACTCTCGAACTTTCGGGCCCTTTAGAAGCTCTGGCAACATATGGTGCAACTGGTTGGCACTGTGCAGCTACTAACTGTGCTAACATATGTACTACGCTCTTGAAATCCTGATCGAACGGAATAGAAGGAACTAGTAGTGGTATTGTTGGTGGAGCCGGAAGTCCTATAGCCCTCGGAGTCTCCTGAGGCGGTGGAGAAGCTATAGGGTGCTGAGAAGATGTCTCCCCTTGGGTCTCACAATGGACTACCTCCACTTGTGGTACCTTGCCGGTATCGTCGCTTGCAGTTGTATCTAGCCCCAGGCTAGTTGTGCTCTGTCTAGTGTCAGTCATCTCTATCTGCATACAAGTATCAATTATAAGCCAGAAACCTCAACCCTTCAGACACCGCTCTATAGCACGAGGTGAGCAAAAGAAGGATAGTAATTCTAACATGCCCGGTAGCTTCTTGCTTATCGGATGTGGTGCACAACACATTTATAAACAAGACTCTACTAGACATGGCTTGCAGACTCCCTAGGATACGACGTTGCTATGATACCAAGTTTGTCATGCCCCAAACTCGAGGGGTGCAACATGATCCTAATGCCCAAACTCAAGCCCGAGCGGGCCTTGCTGAACCATTTGCTACTAGCACATGGCAGCGACACACAATCAGGAAAACAAATAAGTATATCTCTGCTTAAAATTAAGCCCTAGGCCGGCAACGCCTCTGTCAACTGATCTATAAAAGAAATAGCTAATCCCAGGAGATCAGATAAATAAATAGCCAACTAGCACATAAGTCCTGATTGGGCCGTCGTGGCCACCATGATATCTATACCAAAACTAAAAGCAGGTATATATCAATACAATACATCAATCCGCTCACAAGCTTCAGCAAACTAACAACATAGGCCAGTATGGCCATAACGTAGCTATACACCCCACACACTAGTCTGCAAGCCTCTAAGAGGAGTAAAGATTAGAGGGATAAGGCCCCAGCCTAATAAAGATATATACCACAACAGGTAACAAACCTCCTAAATTTGGGAACTCCGGAGGAAAGGGGATAGACAACTGGATAAAATTCAATCCTACTGCTGAGGAGGTCTACTCAATCGTCTGTCAGGACATGCATGCATGAATGAAGCTCCCCCAAGGCAATGGGGTGTCAGTACAAAATAATGTACAGAGTATGAAAGGCAATAAACTATGAGGAGGTATCTTGATATACTGGGATAATCTGATAAATAAATCAAGGATAAGATAAGTGTAGTGACCTATTCCTAAATCTAAACCTATCAAAAATAATAAAACAACGACCTACCCAAGCCCCCATATGCTCGGCAGGTACAACAGCACACAAGACCACCTACTTAGGCCCCCATAAGCCTTTAAGATGCCAATCAGCCTATATACTGCTATTGGTAGTACCCTAGCCCCGTAGGCAGTCGCATAACCCTCTTAGGCATTAATATAGCCCCGTAGGCAACACATAGCTCTCTTAGGCATCAACATAGCTTATAGACAACTCATAGCCCTATTAGGCAACAACATGGCCCTATAGGAAGAACTAGCCTTCTTAGGTGTCAATATAGCCATGTAGGCAACTCATAGCCCTTCTAGGCATCAATATTGCCCCATAGGCAACTCATAGCCCTCTTAGGCATCCATATAACCCTGTAGGCTGAACATAGCCCTTCTAGGCATAGATCACATTCCTGCAGCTAACCACAATTGCCACAAAGGCAACAATAACAATACAATCGCTGAAAGCGAGCAATTTAGTTATAAGCAACCTATACAAATAGCCTCTAAGTCGTGTCCAACATAGGGACGCTACTAACTGAATAAGAATCCCGATAAGGGAGGATTATATCAACTCGAGCAGCCAACAATCAACGATAATGGCTACAAGGGTAACAAGGATAACAACCCAATTACATTGCTCCTAAGCTTTAAGGAAACATGTCGTAAGTAGGGAATAACCTTAACATACCTTTCCAATCAACTCTCGAAAGACCGTAGTTCCTTCACGAAAGTTGTTCCTTAAGTCCTAAGCTTCGCAAACACTATATATACACAACTGGTACCCACCTATAAACAGTTCATAATTAATCTTAAATCGGCAGATTTGCCATATTGCCCCAACTTGTCGAAACGTCCGTAGAAATTCAGAAAAACAACCATAAAAGGGTCCTAAAATGATTACCTTAGTTAACCAAGTGTAAGCCTTGAACAAAGACCAATAACTACAAATTTATATCTTCAAAAGCCAACTCCAAACGCAGCTCATAGAAGGGATAAATGATTGCCACGTGTAGGGATTAAGTTTCTAGGCACGGGGGCAATGTTTAATGGAAGAAATCGTGAAAAACTAACATTCATCATGCTAGAACTCCATAGGAACTCTCCCTTAAACTTTCTCTTTGTTTTGCAACTGAAATGGAATGTTTTCATTGCTTAAAACGTTAAATAAGCCGACATACCATATTTTTAATCCGACCCGGATTCTGCCCCAGCAGTCCCTAGTAAAACCCTCATAACTTATTGCTCTGATTTCGGTTTGATACGGGGTTTTATGCGTTGCAAACTAGACTCGCAGGGCTTCGATTTAATGGGTGATAGGCCTTCTAACTCTTTATATATTGGGAGAAAACATCCAAGACATTTGACCCAAGTTTTAGACAAATCTTTAAAAAGGAACTTACGATAACTTTCGCCAACTTTTATTTTTCCACTTACTTAACTTCAAAACTTGAGACACAACCCTTGAACACTTAAAATATGACATACCACATCATTTTTAATTTATTACTCACCTTCTTTATCTTTCCAAGAAGATACAAGTTAATTTAGACGTTTTGGAAATTCGGGGTGTTACACATATTGGAAGTTAGGACATGCAAAAAATAGGTGCAAGTGCTAGTCAGTCGATGGGAATTCGAAGGGAAAATCATACTTGAAAATAAGACATACTGTCACACCCCGAGCTAGCCCCGAGTCGCGGACACGTGACCTAGGACCACAAGTGATCCCAAGCTAACCCTGTTGGCATGATCATGAGCATACTAAAGATAATAAACTGATGCGGAAGCTAAATCATAAATAAATCTGAAAAGATGGGGAATATTCATATACTATAACTGAATATATCAAATCTGAGAGTTTAATACAAAAGAAATATCAAACTCAAGATACTAAGCTGAATCTATCTATGTCTGAAATAAGCCTCTAAACTGATTAGAAATGTTGGGACATGCCCCAACTAGGTCTAGCAAAACTGAAACTAAAGACTAAAAGCGATAAAGATAAACATGTCACTAGTCCTCAAAGAATGAGGACTCACCACTGATGCTGCTGAACTGGAGATCGAGAATCGATCTAAGCGTGATCTGGATGCTGAGAAGCTGAACCTACATCAAGAGAAGATGTAGCGCACGTATGCATCAATACTTGGAAGGTACTGAGCATGCAGGATAGAGTAAACCTGAAATAACATATAACTGAACAAAGCAATAAAGCAATGAAATAATCTGAACATGATATAGATACTGAAAATACTGAATACTAAGCTAATTGATGCAATGACCAAATTTATAACATGGTGAGACTGAATACTAACTGTACTGAAATGTGGTCAATGCAATAGAGACTGACTGAACTATGGGAGCTATTAATAACCGACATAAAACCACATGAGCTAAATGTGGAGTCCGATGTATACGCCCCATCGAGAGGACCCAATATACCATGCCAGAGGTATAGAGGCATGCTAGCGTGATCACTAAACTGATGTTGCCCACAGAGGGGACTTACACCTACGTGGCTCGTAGTTCTGGGACTATATGG
>JAJOOD010019180.1:0-34093 GCA_029582525.1 Solanum tacnaense
TTTGAATATAAAAATTTTGGGTTAAAATCATTTCCACACTCCAATTTTGTTTTTAAAATCAACCCCCCCCCCCCCCCCACAACTTTGAACAATAATCAAGCTTTCCCCTTTATCCTAATTAAAATATAATTTATGCAATACTCTATTATTGTCAATCAAAACTTATTTATATATGTAAACAATAGAAAATATATCTGCCGTTTATATTACTTGACTCTCATTCCAAAAACTGTATTTTAATTTACTTGTCACATTATGAAATCAAAAGAATTTTTAATATTTTTTTATTTTTACCCTTCTAATTAAATAACTGCATAAAGTAGTAGTCAAATTTAAAGTTTTGAAGCATTATTAACAATGTTAGGTTAGTAAAATACACCTCTAATTATTTTATAAAAAAGTTGTCATGTCAAAAAGTGTCAAATAATATGAAACACAGGGAGTAAGAGAGTGGAGAAAGACAAAAATATATGCATTTTTACATATACACATGCTTAATGCATATTATATTGAAATAAAAGTCATAAAAATAATATTAAATTTTGTGAAAAAATCATAAAAAATATTATTATACTCATAGTAATAATAAACTTAAGGAAAAAGTTACAATGCCTAGATTAATGTAATAATAGGACGAATCGTAGGAATTGTTATGGGCCGTAGAAGTGATTCAGACTCGGTGAATTTTTGGACTTGTTGTCACGACCCAGACCGTCGTGATTGGCACCCACACTAACCCTCCAATGAGAGAACCATTACTACCACCCAAACCAAGCAACTGAACCAAAAACTAAAGCATTTAAAGATACGAAAACAGGAATAATATCTAAAAACTCAAGTTCCCATAAACTCCAACAAAAGTCAAACAACGAACTAAACAATGCGGAAGAAATAACCTAGAACCTGAAAGTCAATGTACTAAAACATCTAAAGTTCAACAAGTCTAAATAAGAAGGGATACAACCCAAAACTAATGAGCTAATAACTAACTAGAAAAGTCTAAGTCCGAAATGGTGGACATAGACTAAAGAGAACTCATGGCAGCTTGGAAGAATTGGCTCACCCTTGGATTCAAACGATCACTAATCTTCTAAGCGAGGTCTGTCAATAGCCGCTGGAAATTGCCCTATACTCAACAAAAATAAGAGCAACTGTAGTATCAGTACACAACCACAGTGTACTGGTAGGATTACGCGGCTATCCCACTAAGCGTAACATAAGCAAGTCAATACAATATTATAAACACATGCACATATGGAACATATTCAATATTATCAATATTTATGAACAACGAACAACTTCACATTTTTTAAGATGCACAATTATGACAAGTCATTGGTCCTCTCATGGGACCCAATCCCAAACATTTAGCATATCAGAACGTGGTACCCGATCCAATGATTATGCCGGAACGTGGCAACCGATCCCATAATTATGCCAGAACTTGGTAACGAATCCCCAATTAGTATACCAGAACGTGGTATCCGATCCAATCAATACACCACTATCATAATCACAAGTACATTCGCAATAATCATACTATCAAGAAGTGATTCATTGCATATAGTTATTCATCTATCTCATTTACAACAAGTGTGATCAATAATGCAACATTCTTATACATACATGTATCATAATGAAGCAAGAACAAACATACATCACACAATCATAGTATCACAACCATCACCTACCTTGAAACAAGGTTTGAAACCCTAACAAACTTGATCCTTCCCTTTCCGGATTCGTTCCGCTTGTTCTTGGTCTACAAACAATCATAATAACACGGGAATCAATAAACCATCACTAATTACCCCGATTACTAACAATTCTATGAACCCTAGATCAAACTCATAATCCAAATTATCACAATTAGGGTTGTTTCCACCATATATTATAGATCAAAACCCTCCTCAAGCGATATTTACCCATTAGATTACGTTCTACGGTTCAAAAAATGGATTAGGGGAGTTAAAATCTTACATTTAGCCTCAACAATGGTGAAAAATGATCAAGAACTTGTATGGGGTTGTCTCCTATCTCTCAAAGTTGAAAAGTGCAGAATAAAGTCATTTTGGGGTTTATTTATGACTTTAAGTCGCGTTTGACCTGCCACAACGGCCCTCACCCCGCTACAGCGACACCATCAGAGCGACCAAAACCACCGCCAAAATGGCTTGCACAAAACAGTGAGCTATTTTAATAATTTCACGACCCCCATTTCACAACACACCTTTAACCAACGATGCTCAGAAAATACCGTTCACACTAAGATCGATTTCGGGAGTACTACTCACCTGAATTCAATTTCGTAAAGTCATACGGATTTCTTAACGACTTATCTAACTACTCATGTAATCAAAATCATAAATAAGTCACCCAATTGTTACCAAATTTACCTACACCTAAAAGACTCCGATTTCGTCCAAATCTGGACTAGGTTGGGAAATTTCAAGTTACTGCGAAAAAGTTTTCTGACCCAAAAATTTTCCCCGTTGGCTTTTCTATAACGACGGAACCCGGTTATTACACTTGTACTGGGATCTACGGATTGGCTCTATGAGCGGTAGAAAGGATGATGTTCCTTAGGAAGGTTTCGTGGAAGTTGGCTGGATTTTGGGTTCTAGTTGTTGGTTCTACGGTTCACCAGTACGGTCCCTAGAATATCTTACGGACCGTAGGTCCAACCCGTAAGGTCTTCCGGTAGTTCCTAATTAAACTATGTCGTTTTGACTCTATAAGCAATGTCATTTTGACTATAAACTATGTCGTTTTGACTCTATAACTACCCCTGTAACCTTTTTTTACTCTTCAAAACCTAACCCATTCCCTCTCATTCACTCAAAACTCACAAATTCTCTCATGGGTTTTTTCTCCAAGTCTCTCTCAAGCTCCAAGGTGAAGATAACTAGGATTTCAAGAGCTTCAAGGTTTCTTTCTCCATTGATTTTGAGCTTTAATTGCTAAGGTATGTGAAAATTGACCAATGTATCCCTTTCATCTATTGGGTTCCAAAAGAAAACTCAATTTTCAACTTAATTTTACCCAATTCTCTTACAGTTTGATGTGATTCTCTATGAGTTCAATTTATTCTGATTCAATTACTTTGTATTCAATCTTATTAGGCATTATTTGATACAATTACATTAATTTCACATGAACACATGTATATGCCTACTTTATGAATATGAATTATACTTATGAACTTATGAAGTATGACTATGAATCTATGCATGTTTTATGAAAAGAATAATTTATGACTAAATGATTCCGTTCAATGTATCGTTTTAAACCATTTATGCTCAAATGTATCATTTTTACATAGAGAAATAGTATTATTTTGAGAAAAGTTAACTCTTAAAGATGTTCTTTTGAGAAATTATCTCAATCGGAGAGTATTTTCACATTGAGCATTGAGTTATATATATATTTTGGCAGTAGTATTGAGCACCAATATGGGAAAGAGTTCTGACAACTCACATTCCTCATAAACCACGTAGTCATTGTGGGATACGATCATACCGGCATTTAGGCCAATTATATGAATCCATGAGTAGAGTATTTCCTATACCCCGACAAGGTATATGACTATTCTAGCAGCATGGGCGAGATGTTGTGTCACTCCCCGAGTCTAGACCCTGGGCGGGACTGGATGCTGATCCTGGTTACCTGTATCTGCATCATGAAATGATGCAGGCCAAATGGCATCAGTACATTGAATGTACGAGCATGCGAGGGGAAACTAAACATGATATAATCTTGAAAGGAATCTGAAAAGAACACTTACCTTAGCTTTACTCAACTCATGGATACTCAACTCAAATGCAAAATAAAACAACAGTAAGGGTGCAGTTTATATAAAGCATTTAAACAGTAATAACAACTCAATTTACTCATATAATAAAGTAATATAATTATGTGGGAGTTTCTCTAACTGACAACCATCACTATGAGCTAATGTGATGATACAGCGTCTCGCCCATGCTGCCAGAACTGTCCTATAACTTGTCGTGATATAAACGCCTCAACTAAGTGGATCCACTAGTCTATGCTAAAAAACACTAAGGAATCATCTAAAAAGTATGACCCTTTTTACCTATGATGGCTACATGGTTTATGGAGACTTGAATTATTGTAAACTCGTCCCCATATCAGTGCTCAATACTACTCCCAAAATATACTCAACTCATATGTTTAAAAACAAAACTCTTTCTGTGGTTTGAGATAATTACTCAAAAACTAGTTCAAAGTCTCTCTTGGAAATTGGTGTTTCCTTTCTTGTTCAAATATGAAAACATTTACTCTTTGGGAATATTTAGTTCCCATATACTCTTTTTGAAGAAATGAACTTCATTTGTTACTCTCACTTAACTCAAAACTCAAGTCTTAAAACAAAGTTAAAACGTTTGCAAAAGACCTTTGCAATGACTCTAAGAACTCTCTAGACTTGGCTCTTAACTTTCCTTGAATTTGAATTTATGGATTCAAGGATTGTGATTTGTGATAGGAAGGATCTCATGATGTTTAGGAGTATTTTTAGATAGTTAAACGTGAGAAACGATCAAGAAATCACTGTTTGGAAGCAAGTCCGCAACGCGGAGATGCATTTAAATATTTGGTTGCGAAATAAATTTTGAGGCAAAACGGTCCGTGACCGCTCCGCGACGTGAAGAAAAAAATTTCCATCCTGAGGAACAGATCCGCGGACCTTCCCCACTTTTTCCTTCTTCATTTTCCAACCCAATTTGCCTAAATTCGGTTATTTTTCCAAAATTCTCTTTAGATTCAGATACCTAGTAAATGTACACAAGAACCTAACTCAAAACAACTCTATAATTCGACGCAATAATCTCAAGAACTCCTCAATTCATCTCAATTCAAGAACAAAAGCAAATTCAAGAACACAAATCAAGAACATCAAACTATCAACCCTTTTTAGGATGAATTCTTGTTGAAATAAACATGTTTGGCGCGTGGGTGAACAAACCCAATGCTATGAAAGTTTCACATACCTCGTAGGGATCACCCCTTGACGAAATCCACAAGCAATCCTTCAAGAATTTGGCAATTCCTTGCTTCGTTTTCTCTTTTCTCTTCTCTCAAAACCCTAACTCAATTTTCAAAAGCGTAAACTGAATTCCATCAGTAGAGACTCCAACTTCATTACCAAAAATGAATTTAATTAATTGGGTAGTGAAAAGACCACAATACCCCTCTAAAATCCGGTTTTGACTTTCCTTATCTAGACATCCCAACTTCAAATGGGTATATCTCCCTCATACAAACTCGAAATTGTGCAAACTTGGCGGCGTTGGAAATATAATTCAAAGATCTTTCCTACGGTATCTTGTAGCATACCTAACTCATCCTGGTCTAGGAGTTATGATCGTTTGAAGCTGACCAAAAACCCATACTTAACATAACTTAACCAATTTTCGAGATTTTTCATTCTTTCCAAAAAATGACTCTTTCTAATTTTATCTCTTTCACCTAGCGAGATGTTACATGTTGTATCATCACGAAGCTCATACTGATGGTTTTCGGTTAGAGAATCTCCCAGATAAAGTAAAGAGTATTTCAATATCATATATATACACAGTTCATCGAGTTAGAATATTTATTTGTAAACATTTTAAATGATTTCTATCTCTACTTATGCTTTACATTCAACTGAGTACCTTAATTCAGCTTCTTCAGTTCAGTTATTTATTTTCCTGAGCTATATTACATACTCGTATATTCGGTGTATTGATGTCATTTGATCTACATCTTTTTATGATGCATACATGTGTTCAAGATCATCAACAGGTGCTCCGTTGGTATCACTTTGCACTTCTTGCTAGTTTTGGTGAGCCTTTCTTGAATTCCGGAGGACTCCACTTTTATTTTCAGTTTAATAGTTTGAGGTGTCGTGGGTCTTGTCCCGACATCCATGTTGAACTATAGAGGTTACATAAATAGTTAGTGTTTCTTTTGAATTGTTTTACAAACTATTATCACTTTTAGAGTATCTTCAAACAATTTTGATTTAAGTATTTTGAGACAAATGATTTAATTCTTTTTTTAAAACTGATATCTACTCGAGTTAGTCTTCCCTAAGTAGTCAGCTAGGTCAAGAGTTCACTTGGAGATCAGAAATGGTTCTCGAGTGTCGGACACTCCAAGATATAGGCTTGAGGCGTAACATGAAAAAGATAAAAAAAAATTAAATTGAAATAAAAAAGAAGTATGAATGAAATGTGAAAGAATGTTGAATGAAACAAACTAATTCTTGAAAGTCTTTCAAAAAAATCTAAGGAGAGAGTGTTGTGTGTGTTTTTTATTTAGAGAAGACTTTGAAATAATGATGTGGAAAGAGGTTGACTGATTCTTACCTTTTTGAGAGATATGTGTAATTAATTAAATTTCTAAACTGTATTAAAAATTTACTCAATATCTCCAACTGGGATCCGGCTCCCCTCCATTATCCCTTCCCTCCATTTCGTCAAGTTCATCTGTGCATATCTAGATGAGAAACATGTGTTTTATTTAAAGTTTAAAGGTTAAGATTATATTTTATTAACTAATATCATAACCATAATTAAGTCAACTAATTTTAGAAAACTACTCTCCAAATTTGGTAAGAACTACACTATATTCCATACAAAATTTGATATTTATTAATATCATTAATTTCATCTTATATCATTAAAAACAATGTTTTCTTTTATTTCAAAAAATAAAAAAAGATAAAAGAATATTTTAAAAAAACAAATATTTTTCCCCTTCAAACACAGTAGCCACTTTTTCTCCTTAGAATAATTTTGGTATTTCACGTTTATTTCTAAAAATCTTTCGTCTTTTTATTTTTTCTTTTTATTTCATGTTCTTTTATTTTATGATTTTTTTCAATATTGATAATTCTTCACCTTTATTTTTGTTTCTCAACATAGTATAATATTTCAAGAACAAAGTTTACTAGTACAGAAAATTGTTTAGTCGATTCTCACCTTAAATATCATACAGTTTAAATGTAAAATATAAGACGAAATTAATGATATTAATAAATATCAAATTTTGAATGGAATATATAGTAATTCTTACCAAATTTGAGAGTAGTTTTCTAAAATTAGTTGACTTAACTATGATTATGATATTTGTTAATATAATATAATCTTGATCTTTAAACTTTAAATAAGACACATGTCTCTCATCTAGATATGCACTTGACGAAATGGAGGGAAGGGATAATGGAGGAGAGCCGGATCCCTCAAACTGCACAAAAAAACGCACACCTCCTATTTTTTTCTCTTACATAATTGATTATAAAAAAAAAATAGAATTTAATCCTAATATGTTAAAACCTGTAATTAAACATTTATAATTAGTAATTATTAAATAGTAAATGTAACACCTCAGATTAAAAAGATGAAAATTTCAGGTTTTTAGGAAGTCTGGCGCCAGCAATGACGACACCACCCATGGGTCGTAGGTTCGACGGCGGTCCGTAGGTGGGCGTCGTGGTTGGTGAGTTAAGTTTTCAAACAATGTAAAGTCTCAGTAGCGTATGACGGTCCATCGATGGACCCACAGACCGTAGGTGGGCTCCCGTCGTTGCTCGTTGGGGTCCAGACTTAGGGGTCTCTATCCCACCCACGGCCAACCAGTATGTCCGTGGTTGGACCGTAGGTCCGGCCGTAGGTGAGGGTCAGCAACTATTTAGAGGAAAAGGGCTTTTAGGTCAACTTCAAACGGTCATATCTTTTAGCAAAAATGAATTAGGTGGCCTATGACCTATCAAATTAAAGATAATTGAATCTTCTTTCCCTTCTTTCCAACGCCACCGAGTTTTCTAAAATCCAAGCTCTGAGTAAAAATTTATGCTCATTTTAGTGAAACCCTGTCGGGCAGAGCATGAACCACGATCCAGTCGACGGGCAATATCAAACGACGGCCCGTCAGTCCAGTAGTAGATGGCACTTCGTCAGCTTTAAGTCAGGGTCGTTTTTGTCCTTTCCCCAATGTGTTGGGCATTTAAACTACGTCGTTTGATGCCTAAACGACATCGTTTTACTCAGTCTAAGCCAAATAACTTAGTCAGAATCTACCCAAAGCCCTCATTCTCCTAAAAGCACCCAAATTAGAGCAAAAAAAAAAGGCATCACAAATTCGCTGATGTTGTAGCCGCAGCAACAACAATCTCTCTTTCTTGTGTTGTTGAAGCATGTCTTGCATAGAAGGGCGAACCAGAAGAGGTTTTGAAGGAAAGAATAAAAAAGAGGCATCACAAGGAAAAAATGTTGCTGCAAAACAACAAAAAGAAGCATAAGTAGAAGAGAACATCCATGTCATGTCTAAGAGGTTGTGTTATCTGTGTGCATAATCCATCACTAATCACATAACGCAACCGCTTAGCCATGACCTGATGTTATCTTCTACTTGTTCTTTCTTTTGATGTTTTGCAACAGCCTCTTTTCTTTTTTTTTCCCCTCCAAAACCTCTCTGACTCGCCTTTCTGTACTTGATCATTGGTAAATTGATCCTTATGAGAAGGATGTAATTGAAATTCATGTAAAAGAAGATCAAAAACCAAGCATATTGAGTCAGTTGCTTGTATTGAGTCAAATCTTGTATTTATATGTTAAAGACTCGGTTATAAATAACAATTTTAGGCCTGATAAATAAAAAGACTTCTGATTTCAAATTTAGCATCTTGAAAATGATATATCAGAGTCAATGGAATCATCAAAAAATCCAAACAAGGTGACCTTGACCCGATGTTGACCAAAGTCAATTTTAACTTAAGAACCTCCAAATTTCCAAATAAGGGCATGAAACTCATCCAAAAGCTTCGAGAACTAAATCAAACCTTCAACTAGACCAAATGTCCCTATTTGGACCTAGTGGAATCATCAAAACTCGAAAATGACCTTTCTAACCTCAAGTGTTGGCTAAAGTCAAAATTTAGTCTTAACTTTCTCTGCATTTCATCTAATGACTCAAAATCAAAGCAAATGCCTTTGGACCCAAGCCAATAGTCCTACTAACCCAATAGTCACGTTTCGGAGCTAATGGAACTGACAAAATTCCATTCCAAGACTCGTAGCTCCGGTTGTTACCAAAAACTACTTTTAACAACTTTAACTCTCCAAGACTTTAAACATTCCAAAATCACATTTTACAATTAAATTTCAAAACCAACTTTGTAAACTAATCAAACAAGACTTAGGACAACTATCGGGAGGAATAAAATGGTAATTAATAAAAATTTCCAAAAATGACCTTCAGAATCATTATAATACCTAGATTAAAAAAATAATTATATGTAATATAAAGAGGTATTACATATATGTGAAATAACAAGGGTCAAATGGACAATGCATAAAATAAAGGGAGAATTCAAATTGAGGAGGGAGTTTGATTTTAAATGTAAAGTTGGAGGATGAAAATGATTTTCACCCTAAAATTATTATAATATTTTCTTATTATCATATATAGGGTCCACATCAATGGTAATATATATATATATATATATCTGTGTGTGTGTGTGTGTCTTTTGGTTCACTTATATGTTCAAGGAAAATTTTTGAAAAACACAGTGAGTTGAGAATTGTTGTTTTTAACATAATAACAACTAGTATATCACAATTCAAAAATATTATTAATTAGGGTTTATTATATGAATCTTTTGTATCAACTTTGATCCATATTTGAGCTCATTTTATTCTCTAGAAATTAAAATTAAATCAGCAGGTTAAGAAGATGGAATCTAAAATTATCGTCACTTTCTATACGAGAAGTGCAAACTGCAATTTTTGTTGTAGTGTCTCACTATTCAAAGGTCAAGTTTGTTAAACTGAATATGGTCTTACCCCTAACTGATTTTCACATATTATAAAATGAGGGTTGTAGTATAAGGCAAAAGAAAGAAATTAAAGAAAGATAGAAACACTGAATGGTGGAAATTGGGAAGGATGTGAAAAAGATTTTGAGAGGCAACACGTCATTAATCATGTTAATGTATGCATTAAAACCTTTTACATTATCCAATATCATGAATTTTCTTGTATTAGTTATATATACCTTTAATATCAAATAGAATGTATAACTATGCATAAGTTTAAAAAATATACCAAACAAAATAGTAGCAATACACAGCTAATGCATACATTATTTTTTTTAATTTACTCTATACATTACATTGGGAGAAATGATAATCACAATACAATACTAATGGTAAAAATGCTAAATAATGAAAGATGTCAAATACAAATAAGGTATAAATACATAAATGTGTCATTTGACTCAGCTTCAACTTGCATTTATGTCCTCCAACTTTGGATGTGCATAAACAAACGCTTAAGCTGGAAGAAAATTGAACAAATGGACATGCGTTTTGTGGCACCCTACATGGCCAATTTGCATCCTCCATGGCGTCCTATGTGTGTTATTCTCATCGGATGTGTATCTAGTCATTCAATTTCATACAAGTTGAATATCCATTTGCGCACGTCCAAAATTCAAGATTATAAATGTCAATTTAAACCAAGTTAAAGAGCATGTTTATGTATCATAATACATGCCACATGTCCTCTTTTTTCAATATATTTCCATCACTTAATCATATCAGATGTTAAGTCCTTTGAAAGGCGAATAAGAGGCCTCTTTTTCATTGGTATAACCGCAAACAGAAGACCTTAAATAATAAAATCAGCAACAATTGACTTGTATGAAGCTAATCCACTTTGGTATGGGATGGGATCAATTCAATGGTAAAGATTAAAGGTGCTCGACAGAGAGAAAAATGGTTTAGGAAGAATACTGTAGTTTTTGGTATACAAATAAAAAAATTATGCTAAAAACATTTGAATATATCTAAAACAAAACTATAAGATGGGGGATGGGGTGGAGTGGGGTTGGGGGTAGGATCGAGACAATAATGTAACTTGCATACCCTACTTTCATTTAGAAAAGTCATTTTACCTTTTTTTAAAGAGCGTCTTCCTAAAGAAAATATTGTTCATAAGTTTTGACAAATCGAACACGAGAAGAGGATCGATCTGTACCCAACACACCCTAAAGAAAAATATATGTTCCCCTTCTATCTTCCTTTCTCCAATACAGGGTAAAAATAAACGGCTCTTAAAAGGATTTTACATCCAAAACTGATATGCAAAGAGTAGTATTCCTGGAGTTGCGAGCACCCTGCATCAAAGGAAAACTATAGCACTAGATGTTGCTAATGTCTAGAAAGCCATACTCCCAGCAAGCCTGCTTTCTGAGATTCTTCTATCTATTGCTGCATCTATTGAGGTCATCTGAAAGAAGAAACCACAAACAGTCCTTAAGACCAAAATACCGATAGTACTCAGAATTACGAACAAGTGGAAAATCATAGGATACTTCTGATACAATGAGATTCCTAACCCGGCAAAAGAATCTGACCTGAGCCAACATTGAACCTCTGTTTGACCATATGTCAATAGTATAATCAATATAATTTACAAGGCATCTGGTAGGTGTACGCTTGCTCACCCAAACCCAAATCTTTTCAAGGCCAAGCACAGGCGAAGATATAAACACAAAATGAAATTTCCAAGAACAAATACATACACTCGATTCATAATCCTGTTCCTCAGAGTAGATGCTCACCTCCTTGACAGAAATATCATTACTTAATTACGAGCAAAAGATAATGAAAATACATACTTGAATCTTTCGATGACCACACTTATTGGGATTCCTTGCCAACCGGAGAGTGGCCAAAGATAAAACAGTCCATGAACTAATGGGGTCGAAACATAAAGTATGATTGATTGGATTATCAGGTATTCTTCAAAGAGTTTATTAGATAGTTTCAGCAAGAGGAAGGAGAATGGGGACAACTTGCTTAACGACAAGGAAAGAATAGTAAAACAACTGAATCTGAGAAATGGAATGCAACACCTCTCGACAGGCGCACAACTCAAGTCCATATCCAGAAGAAAGAATACCAGTTATAGGTAATGATAACTTACCTGGCTAGTCTCATCATGCACCTGGTACTTTGGCAAGGACATTCGTCTTTCCTCCTGTAAAATTGCAGACCACCATTCAGTATCACAGTTACCGAAAATAAATGAATTCCACGAGAAAAAGCAAAGAGTACAAACCATGGACATAGCGTCATCATCCCAAACCAAGTAGACCTCATTTGACGCTGGAGCTTTGTTTGTAATTACAGGAGGTGGTCCAATTGAGGGTCCACCAGTATTAGGGCCAGAGGCATAAGAATGTAAATTTACTAATGTTGGGGCTGCAAAGGAAAAATGAAATGTGAAAAAAAGAATTATCAACTCTTTTGAAAGTTTTGAGTGGGCAATGAAGTCATACAAAGAGTTACCCACATCGTCAACAGTTGGCATATAAAAAGCAAGACTCACATTCTCCCACATTAACTAATAAAGAAGATGCATAGAATGATAACACAGAATCAATCAAGAATTTCAAAACAGCTGAAGTGAATCGAGAGAAGAGAAAAGATGTGTCTTTTTTTCTTTTCCACAATGATTGACATCACAAGACACATCATATACTTTAACATCCGTGTAAACTGCTCGTGAACAGATTGACTATCAAATCCCATCAACATACACGAGTAGCTATTACATCACTACTAAGGATTTTGTTTGGGAATAACTGAGAAATCTGTCATTTCTAACTTCGAAACTCATGATAATGAGCCCGCGCATCTACCCTTCTCTACTTGAATACTAAGCTAAGATTTGAACTCGTGACTTACATATACTACACATTCCGCGGCATACTACCTTTGCCATTGAATAAAAGCTATGGAGGCTGCTAGTAGAGATCTTTTAATGCCAAAGTCAACAAATAATCCATGAAACTAAAGATGCAGAAAAATTTAAAGTAAATAGTTCTAGGATACATGTATGTGCAACCAAATAGAACATCACACTATCACCTCAACTATGACAATAACAAAGTTTATCTCTGCAAGATGCTGAAACCACTTCCCCATAATTAGATAGAGAAAGGGGGAGGGGGTTGTGGAAGAATCAAGTATAACCAATAGAATTTGTATTGCAATTGGAAAAAGAAACGAACTCTTTGAATAATGATTGAAACAAAGGTATCCTATTTGTTTCAATCCTATCTCTGGCCACAGAACGATGTGGCCTTAGTTCCACCAAAAGACAAGCATTACAAATTTTAACAATACAGGTCAACGAGAGAATAAGCATTGGTTACCTGGAACCTGATAGCCAATGGTTGAAGGAGAACAGTTTCCCATTTTAGGGGCAATTGAGTTGTTCACTTCAGCAGGTGAGCTTAATGGAACACTTGCTGTCAGCATTGGCAAACTTTGAACAAAATTGTTGTTAGGAACCACAGGAAACAATGGTTGAGACACAGGAACAGGTGGGGTAGATACTGGCAGTCCTGGAGGAGCAACAGGTAGTGATGGTTGAAGTATAGGCTGTGCAGTTGCTTGCACTGGAGGCCTCACATTCTGCACAGGAAACAGTGGTTGTTGCGGCAAACCCATAGGTGCAGGAGGTGGAAACATGACAGCAGGATACTGTGGATACCAAGGATGGAGGCGAGGAGGAACTGGCCAACCGGCAGGACGCATTGGAACAGCAGGATTGTAGCTGCAATAAACAGAAAACATCCATGCAAGAATGATATACTTATCGACTTACTCGTCAGAACTTTTGAGCAAGCAACTTTCTTATAAATAGCATTTAAAGCAAGCAGAAAAAGATATTAATAAAATTATAGAAGTGGCATGTTTTATAACCCATTCACCAGAAATCAAACTATTATTTTTTGAGAAAAAACTCGACCAACTTCAAAAATAAAAAGAGTGAAGTGGTGCAAACACCCCCAAACTTGGCATGCTTAAAATAAGCCAATCAAAATAGGCTCTAAGTTTCCTCCATTAACTCATGCTCTTCAAATGCTAACTCAATTTTCATACTCCCTAATTAAAAATAGAAATTGATTCTTTGAAGAAGCACTAACTTTTGAAGAAGATGACTAAAATACTTGGCAAAAGGAGCAAAAGAACAACGGAGTAAAAGTGTCGGCGATCGAAACTAACAACCCAACAGAACCCTAACCAAAATCACGACCCCCAAACTATATAAATCACAAATCAGTATAATACATATGTTAGAATATGAATAGGAACAAAAATAGTATATATGATCCTACTTAGAATAGGAATAGTATATAGAATCCTACTTGGAAAAGGATTATAAAGTAGTCTTAGTTGGAAAAGGAGTCTAATGTAGTGTCTATAAATAGGGTCTCAATGTGATAATGTAGAGACACAATTCAATAATATTTTTCTCCTATATTTCTCACATGAGCTAAAACCCTAGCCTAAATCTTCGAATCAAAGATTTCTAGGCTAAAACCCTTTGGTTTTCATTGAAATCAAAGGGTTAGTTTGCAATTTTGAGAGAGATGGGTCCTTTTGAGAGAGAATTTGGATGGAGATAGATGAGTTCTTTTGAGAACATGATCGGGTGAGGTTATTTTAGTTGGGTAGGTAATAATAGAGTGAAGTGGTTTTACACTATCTACGTGGAGGACACATCTACAATACATCAGCACAATACTCCAGCTGGACCGCAAGTGATTACACATTATTTTCTTGTGGCAGATCGAGGTGTATTTAAGTTCAGTTAGATAAGTGTAAGGGTTTTTTATTACTTGGCATAGTTCGGGGACTGGAGTAATCATTTGTGTCAAATTTGGAGGTATTTTCACCACTTCACTCAATAAAAAAAAAGCTCAATAAACCAAGGCCCTAGTACTTAAGGTATCAGAGAATCTTGAGTAGATATTGACAGTCGAGTAAAAAGTCAGAGCACTTTTGAAAAAAATGCCTCTTTTAGGTCTGACTTGGGAACTGTGTCATTACCCCTTTTTTCCCTACATTCTCGAGTGAGGCGTTCTTTGTTGAAAGTTTCTATAACACTATGGGTGGCAACCTAATCTTTGTTTCAGATGATAAATCATTTGAGTTAGCAAATATTAGTGATGATCGCATCAGTTGGTTCTCAACCATGGAATGAGGCAAACGCTTTACAGTATCAAGATAAACGAAAATAACCTCTGTTGGATGTGCACAATCCTTCGTATAGCATCTAAAGGGGCAGGAGATTTATACAGAAGATGGGGAAGGAAACAACAATCTAATCTATCCAGGGTCTATCAAGACTACAACATATATGGTCAGTTCTTGAGTGTGGAAGTGTGAGTAGGAGATCAGAAAAAGAACCAGAGAATGATTTATTGTTAGACAGAAATTGCAGTGAGAATCCTCCGTAATCTGAAGAATCAACGTTCATTTGCACCGTCGACGCCATTAACAAAATCCTTTTTTGCAGCTACAACTATTCTGAACTAGCCAGCAGAGGCACCAACAACTCTGCTTGGTATGATAGCAATCATCCTATTGCTAGGTGTCTAATTGGAAGATCCAGTGATCCTTTCAACCACATCCGACAGGCAGAAATTATCCAAATATGGTTTGTCTCAAGATAAAAAATCACCACATACCAGAAAATTACTCCAATTGACCACAATCTTTTCCTTTTTGAATTCCCATTGAGATAGGAGGTAGTTAGAGCTTGCTTGAAACGGGAATGTTTTGGAGTGGTCACCATATTCTGGCAGAAAGAAAGGGCAAGCACCTTCACAAAGTATCTCAATTAAAGCTTTTGGATCTCATTGAATGCTTGATCATTCGATACCTTCAAATTCATTGGAAAAAAATGGAGGGTTCATCAGAGTCGTCGAGGACACAAAAGGTTCCATTTTGTGTTGTCCATTTGTCCATCATAATGGAACATCCTAACTTCATCCATTGTACTTAATGTTCCTCAACAATCTTGTCTATCTTCTTCACCACATTTTTAAATGAGAAACTCTTAACTTCGTGATAGCTACGAGGCTTCATCCCTAGGCTATGTTGTCCTACGAACTCAATGAATTTATCAAAAGTTCAGTAATTGACACAATTAAAAGGGATCCCCTACGTCATAGAACGGTGATGCAAAAGCAGTTACAGCGCGCTCCCGTAAGATCATCTTGGTTTCATCAAATTTTTGCTTTTCTAAGCTTCTCTTTTTTATTCTTTTTTTATGACTGTGGTGTGCGAGCCAGCTTTCGCCCATCTCCAATAATTCCACAGGAGACATGTCAGTTCCCACCATCAGCAGGTGTCAGGTAACTTTGTCCATTTGATAGGACAGGTGGGAATAATCACCTAGTGTTTTTTGTCTCAACTGAGTTTTGAACCTGAGACCTCAGAGTTCACAACCACTTCATTGATCACTAAGCCACACCCTTGGATGCTTTTCTAAGCCTTCCTTTTGCTATGATTTTTTTTAGAAAAGGGTAACCTTGTATTCACACCAAAAGATTCATCATCCAAAAAATGATGAATTGGAAACTTACATCCCACATAGGGTATTCTTTACAAGTTTACTATAAAATCAACTAATTCTATTATCTCCCCTATCAGATTTTGTTTACACCAATAAAACAAAAGGCTTATACAATTCATTCTAATTTTCTGTAAGTTAGTTTTGTGTCCATCAGAGCACCTTGAGTTCCTTTCTTTCCAAAGAGTCCACCATATGCATGCTAGGATAGTTCTCCACCAGAGTTCTTTTCTTAGTGTGTTGAGATTCCAAAAACATGATTTCACTGTGAACACCCCCTTGTTGTGTAGTTTCCATCTAGGTTTGTCGTTTCTCACAGATAGAGTTGGATGTGAGTTTAGAACTTCCAATAAATTGGCAACTTCTCCAATTTCCCAGTCATTAAATGCTCTTCTAAATTAGAGATCCCAACCCTGTTGGCTCCAAACTTGGTTTACCTTGGCATCCCTCTGAAGATTTAAGGTATATAGGTGTGGAAAAGAGTTTCTAAGACTATCTTCTCCAATCCACACCTCATTCCAAAAGTCAGTTTTTACACCATTACCCACAGTGATTGAGATGTTATTGCTGAACTGGGGCCACAGTCTTCTTATGGTTTTCCAGACACTACACCCAATGGTGCCCACAACTTCCTCAGTTGTTCATTGAGTAAGTAAACCATATTTCCCTACTATAAATCTTCTTCAGAAGGCTCATGAAAGAAGAGAACAAGGAAAAGATGAAGAACTCTGTCAACTGAAAAGAGGTAAGTTGGAAAAACCCTAAAATTACGTTTCAAGTTTTCAAGGCTGAGGTTTTTTCTTTTTTTGAAAAGGCGAACTCCTCACCTCAGCTCGTTGCCTTCTTATCACCTTTTATTGTCACTGCTCTCCTTGCAGGTCAGAGGCGAGGCGTCGCCCTCGCCTATCATAACACTAAGTCAACCACTACTTTTGCTTTTGTATCTTTGTTGCATCCTCTTGATGTCTTTCAATGATATCACTGTTACTTCATCAAAAGAAGGATATTGACATACTGTACTAATATTATAACAACATAGTACGAGGTAAGACATTGTAGCAAACATTGTACCAAACAGTGGCGGAGCTGGGATTTTTGTGGAGGGGGGTCAACATATAAAGAAGTAAGCCGAAAATGGAGCAAAACAGATCGGGGAAGAAAATAATTAACCTTAATCTGCTAAATTTAAACTTGCCTTGTCATGTCGCGTTTAGTGTTTCTTCCTAATTTTACCCTGCTTCATTGAGTCTTCTTTAAAAAAAAATTGTGATTTTTATCTTTTATTTTGTAGTGTTCTACATTATTTTGAATTTTTTTTAAAAATTAGTTTTCATTCAATCATATGTTACTTTGAAAATTATTTAATATTCTTTAAAAATGTGTGGGGATTGAGTTACAAATATTATAATGCATATTAAAAAGATAAACAAATGGCATAGCCGCTTTTGAGTTCATGTATTCAATTTATAAGCTTTTCCATCCGTATAAAAAATGATAAATAAATCAAATAAATTTAGTTTAGAATAGAACTGGAAAAAATAAGAAAGAAATATCAAGGAATATTCATGCCTTCCAAATTTCTTCGTTTGATTAAATTTAATTTACCTTATCTTTAAAATATATTTTTTCTACCTCAATTTTAAGGTCAAGAACAATTGATATTTTTTTAATGATTTCCTTTGAATTGGTATATAAAAAGCAAGTTACGTAAAAATAAATAAATAATAGACATAAAAAGAATAAAATAAAAAAATGAAAATAACGCGCCTAATAAATTTGAACAAATGGAAATTGAGAAGGTGAAATAGCATAAAAAAAGAAGAAAAATATATAAAACCCCAGCCCAAAAATAATAAAGCATTTTATTGGATTGAGGTTTTGAGCCCAAATGTTAGAGTTCATCTCGGCTTTACTATTTGATTTTCCAAAGGAAAAAAAATAGAGGAAAGTGTTGTCACTCAGAATCGAACCCAAGACGTTGAGGCAATTTCCTAAACTCCCTTGACCACTGAGCTAGCCTCTTTATATGCGTTGAGGGGATTCATTTTAATATATATACTCATAAAAAATAAAATTTGACTTTATATATACAATGTAATTTTCCGACGAAGGGGGTTCGGGTGAACCCTCTGACCTCCATGTAGATCTGCCTCTGGTACCATAAACCTTGATAACTGGCCTACAAGCTCAGTTTAAACAACATTCTTCTTTTTTCAACAATCATGGTGTCCGGGGCAGCTTGCGCGCACCTTGACTTATTCCATGAGATACCTGCTACCTCCCACCAGCACAGGTACCAATTAACTTTGTCCACCAATTCTTGGTTGGGACATATTGGAAGAATCATCTGATGTTTTTACCTCTGTTGGGATTTGTACCTGATACATAATGGTTCATTACCCACTAGGTCACGCCCTTGAGTGCTTAACATTTTGCTTTTTAACTAAGCAAGCAAATCCCAACATAGAGATTCTTCATAAAGTAAACAATAAGAAAATCGTAGCATGGACGTCAAAGACAAGTATAGAAAAGAGGAAGTACAGAACAAGTTTGGGTTCATTACAAATAGGGGTGTCAAAAATGAGCCCAATTATAGGTAACCCACCCAGAATTTTAAGGCTTGGGCTCAAGATAATTTGAATTGGGTTCAATCTCAACCCATTCAAGCCTTAAACCCATTTTTTAAGAAAATTCTCAATTGAACCCAATTTGATCTCCAATTTCAACCCGCTTTAAGACTCTTGATTTGCATTGATGTAATGTATGTTCCTATTTTGAAGGTATGAATTACTATCAATTTTATATCTTATAAGATTTATTTATCCATTTGTAACTTCTTTTTTTAAAATTTTCTTGAGTTGAAATTCAAATTGTGATTATAAAACTTAAATAACAATATATTAAAATTATCGAGATTATGCGGGTCAAACTGGGCAGGTCAAGACCCAAACCGTTTTTAAGCTCATTTGAGACCAAAGTAAACTTGGGCGGGTCAGGACCCAACCCTATTTCTATTTCAACCCATTTTAATATCTCCAACTTCAACTCAACCCGCCAATTTGACACCCCTAATTACAAAGATCAGAAATCAACTTTAAAAAAAAAATCCAGCTCAAGGTGAATGTTTTCTATGGGTGCTCAACATTCTGCTTTTTAACTAAATAAACAAATCTTACCAGAGAGATTCTTTAAAAAGAAAACAATAAGTCATCCTGGCATGGAGATTAAAGACAAGAAAAGAAATGAGAAAGTACAAACAAGTTCAGTCCATTACAAAGACCAGAAATCAACTAAAAAAAAACAGCTCAAGGTGAGTGTTTTCTTCTCACCTTCTCCGGATCTACCACACTAAATGAAGATTTATTTTGCACTTACCTCTCTTAAGTTTGTCTTGTCACAGTATTAGTTTCGTTCTTGACTATTAATACATCTCACATTGATTTCATTGTATTACACAGTTCCAATTTTGGGGATATTATGGGTTCATCTTCATTTAAATCTATCTAATAAAATGCAGAACTAGTTCTAGGAACAAACTCTCTGGTCCAAAAACATATGAATGGAAGAAATATTGCTCATGGATGACTCCTGACTCTGATTTTAAGCTTCTCAGCTATTTCACCTAATTCCACATAAATTCATTGCTACTAGAAAAGAAGCCATATGTCAAAAGTTCTAACGAACAGCATATGAATGAAAAAGAACTCCACATTTCTTCAAACATCAGGAAATTTCAAAAGATGGGAAGTATATCCATGCAAACATACAGTGGTGGTACTGTGCCGAAAGTTGCCTGGGGAGGATAACCGGAAGCTAATGATCCTGGAAGCACACCACCAACATACTGGGATGATAGGATGTCTAATTTGGCAGTCTTTGCCAGGGCCTCATCCTCTACAAGAAAATGTAATCCATTAAAGGAAAAGTTTAGAGTTTGCAGTCGCGAGATAAGAGTGGAAAAACCATTTTTAAAATCAAAGTGTAACGCAATATGCAGCACTGGCAGAGATAGAATTAAGCCTGTATCGACTCAAGTATGGTGATAAGAAAGGCATAAAAATCTCAAGAATCCTAAAATCAGAAACTGAGAAGTCGACAACTCAGATAACTGCCTTTAGTTTATTGAGATGGTAACAACCAAACTGCCAACTTTTGAAAATTAGAGGCTTCTACAGATTACAAAACCTGAGGAGCCCATGTTGAAAAAACTATAATTCTAAGCCTGATAATAATTGGATATTTAATATGATAAATGCGCTAGAAAGCCCCCCTAATAATTCAAACTAACACTGAAACTTTTATTTATTTCACATCTTGACTTTATCTCGATATAAACAAATTTCGTGCAACCATCTTTCTGTAAGAAGAGTACAAATTGGATAGTCCCATGCAGGGGCGGACCTAGGTGGACCCTAGGGGGTTCACCCGAACCCCCTAGTCAAAAAATTACACTATATATATAATGTGAAATTTTGATTTTATGGGTATATATATTAAAATGAACCCCCTGAAAATAAAGAACAGACTTGGCTCAGTGGATAAGTGGTTCAAGAAATGCCCCTAGGTCACGGGTTCAAATCCCATGGGTAGCATTTTTTTCCTCTTTTTAATGCTTTGGAAAATGGAACTTTTGGGCTTAGACCTTCTTCTTCTTTTTCATTATTTTTCCTTTTATTCCATTTCTTCATTTTAATTTGTTTTTGTTTAAATTTATTAGACACATTCTTTTTATTTTTATTTTTATATCTATTATTCATGTTGTTTCAACGTAACTCTTTTTCATATACTAACTTGAATAACTATTTTAAAAAATGATGAATTATATTCAACTTGAAATTGAGATAGAAATATAAATTATTTTTTAAAAAAAGGTAAATTAGATGTAATTGAATGAAGAAACTTAAATATCGTCAACATCATTTTAAAAATATTAATTTATAGAATTCATGAAATTTCTTTTATATTTTTTATTCTATTTTAGAGGGATGGGAACTATACTTATTTGATTTATTCGTTATTTGTCTTTTTTACAAATTATGACTAACCTAGTAAATTGAACTATATGAACTAAAAAAATTGACAATGCTATTTATTTATCTTCAGAATATGCATTATAATATTAGCAACTCTATTCTTACACAATTTTAGAGAATCTTGACGATTTTAATAGTAATATGTGATTGAATGGATACTAATTTAAAAATTTTAAAAAGTGAAAAATAAAGTAAAACATTACAAAATAAAAGTATAAAAAACACAAGAAATTTTAAGAATGATCGATGGAGCATGATAAAAGTAGAAAGAAATTTTTAATATGGTATGATAAAGTAAGTTAAATTTAGCATGATAAGGTACATATCTTTTTCCCCGTCTCACTCCCTTTTTCATCATTTAATTTTCACTTGTTTTAGGAATTAATTTATGTAATACAGTCGATCCACTAAAATTCTCATCAATGTATCTTTGTCCTCGATATCATTGATTATTTTAGTCTTTACTTTTATGAACCAATGAAATATCATGGCTCTTGTACAAAGAGCATGCCGAGGGGCTACTACGCTCACCGCGCACTTGCATTACTACATGAACTTCTTCTTTATACTTTGAACCCCCTGAGCAAAAATCCTGGGTCCGCCACTGGTCCCATGGAATGGAATGGCAAGGTAAAAAATGCAAAAGTAACTCTTAACTTTCTAAAGTACAACAGAGGAGTCAAACTTCCAGTTCGTAAAGGGCAAATTCTTTAACATCAGACTACAATTGTCATACCTTCCTCTCCATAGTGAGCAGCTAACACATCCGGTGGGATTCCTTCCATTCCATATATTTCAATATCTGTTGATTCTCTGCCTGCTTTGGCATTTGGTACCCTGTAACAAGAAATCATTTTAAATTTTCCTAATTAATTGTATATCCCAGCATGCAAACGTTCCTCCTCCTCCACCCTCCCCCTCAAATAAGACAACTAAAATGATACAGTAGATAGTTTATAGCTAGCTTTCTCCTGGAAAGGTTATCAGTCACATGAGCTGGCAACTTTAGGTGATTTGAAAATCTATGGAGATAAATGGACAAGAAACAAGGCTTTAACTTTCTTTTTGTGGGGGGTTGGATCAGGAGTAACATCTTACACAACTTAAAGTAGCCAAACACTTCAAAATGACTTCATCAATATTTCTTTCATATCAAACAGACCACATAGTAAAATCAAAACCTTTAAAATTTACTCTTATGGATGATAGGTTGTAAGGAACTTTACACATACATGTGCGAAACCCAAAATAGTTCTTAAGTATGTGTGTAGAAGTATTTTGATCCTTTATATATACCTCTAAGCTTACAACATCCTTTATATTTGTAAAAGTGGACATATTTGGTCTTGACAAAAGAAAACCCTAAAAGCTAACAGAATAGTACACATTATTGGTTAAAACTAACGGATCTAACTTTAAGTTCTGTTCTTGAGCCACTAGAAGAGCATGTGACCTTTCCCATCTACTCTATCAAAACCTGAACTTTGTCGGTCTTTTTCTCATCATATATGCATGAGGAAATTAGTGGATTGGTGGACAGCAATTCCCTCATGCATATAGTGCAGAGTGTGAAGGAAAGTAATGAGAGGTGTTTCGAAGACAAATTTAATCCTACCCAGAAAATTAAGTGGAATTGTATTATCAACTTTTATATTTGGTGTAAAGAAGAGTGTAGAGGAAGCTGATCAGTTAGTAGAGCTTTTAGGGTTTCTCTAATTAGTCTTAATCTACAAGTGTCCATAATATTTGGAGGTCTCCGGCATGTCCTGAATGTTGATTGGTGAGGAATATAACTTACAAGTTTGCAAAAAAAATCGTGTTTGGAATCCATCAAATTTGTATAAAGGACTTAACCTAAATCTAAAAAAGAACGTAACAAGTTAGAGGGGATGAGACTTTTTTCAAAGATTGCTAGTTTTACTTCAAAAGCAATGTGAACCAGTTGACAGACAACCTAATGCTTTCAGTTGGGAAATAACAATTTGTTCTCAATTAAGTCCTTATATGAAAAGCTTCGGGTTAGGGCAGAGGTTAGTTTTCCACATATCACGGTTTGGATTCCTAAGGTGTTAAGAATGTGTGCTTCTTCACATGGTTAGCTACTAAAGGGGTGATTTTGACAACGGGGAATCTTAGGATACAAAAGGTTGTTTTCTTGAGCTGGTGTTTCCTTTGTAAGGAAGCGGGTGAGGACATGGATCATATTTTACTACACTGCAAATCAGCTATGAGGTTATGGGAGGATATCTTTAGATGGTTAGGAGTTTCTTGGGCAGTGCCAAGATCCACAAAGGAGTTGTTCAGCTGGAAGAGTGGAGCCAAAAGAAGAAGGCATAAGGCTTGAAATGTTACTCTTCTTGCTTTAATGTGGGTCATTTCAAAAGAGAGAAATCGGGGAAATTTTTTAAGGGGCGACAGTGACAGTGACGGTGACGATGAGCTTTGCTCAACTGAGGAGTAGTCTCCGATCCCTTATTTTCTTTTGGTGCACCCATGTAATTCTTGTATGTATAGAGGATTGGATGTCTTTTATTTCCTAGGTTTCTCCTGTTTTAGTGTAGCACTTGTATATGGCCAAATTGGCCTTGAATATTTTGGTTTTTCCACCACATACACAGATACATTAGAAGTAGTCAAGTTTCATATCAATAACAAATATCATCTTTACAACAACACATAAGGACAAATCTCTTTTGTTTCTTCCTAGTTCAAAAGAAACCATACTGACTCTGTCCTGTTTTATATGATTGAGTAATTTGGAGAAAATGAAATTTCTATTCAAATATTTCCTAAAAATATATATCATGAGTAAAATGTTACGCACTTGTTGACATTCTCTTTGTGAACCTGAAGGACGTGAATGGCCATGCCGCTAGCAGTGGAGAGCTTCCTATGGCAAAAATTGCACTTGAAGTGTTTGGCTTTCTGGTGCTGAACCAATATCTTCTCATCATCAAATTCCCTATCACAGTAATAGCACCAAACCCTATCTGACGCTCTCTTCTTCTTCTTTCCCATTCCCTAATCACAAACCAATTCCAAACGAGAATTGAATGTTAGGGTTAGGGTTCTGAAAACAGCTCGTCAGATTGGGGTTTTCTTCCGGGTTTTTTTTTTTTTTGGTTAACGGTGCGAGAGTTGACAGTGGTCAAATATGATCATTTTGGTATATACTCAAATCTCTCTGATATTTTATTTATTTTTTAACCCTCACAAGAAAGTTTCATCTCTTTTTCTTTTTTGCTGACTATCTTCCTAATATATCTATGATATCATTTTATATTCAAGTTATAAAAAAAATATTTTTAACACCACCTAAAAATTATAAAAATTAAGCCTGATATCAATTATGTACATATATAGAACATCATCCATTGAATGGATATTTATCAAATGTATTGAATTCATAACACTTTTTATTGAATATTCTTAGATAATGTGTCTCGTTAAATTTTATTACGTAAATTTTAGTGGAAAAGACTTAGTGAAGAAAAAAGAGTACACATATCTAGTAACACGTGTAATTGGAATTGAACAAGACTCTACCAGTGATTATTTCTACGAAGCTATTAGTACATTGGGTGAAGCTCTGTTTTCGAGTCTAAAAGTTTATAGAAGAGTTTTAGATTGGTCCATTATTGACATCATAGGTATACCTTCGGATATTTTTACTCATAAAATTAAGTTGGAGGAAAATTGCATTCAAAGAATTGAGCATCATAGAATGTTGAATTCACCCATGCAAGAAGTGGTGAAGAAAAATATCACTAAGTGATTGAACGTGGAAATTATGTATTAAATTGCTAATATCAATTGGGTGATCCCAGTTCAATACGTACCCAAAAAAGGGTGGCATGACAATTTGGTTCCCAATGATAAAAATAGGATGATACCATGTACTTAGTGACAGGTTAGAGAGTGTGCATGGAATACCATAAGCTAAATCAATGGATAGAAAAGGATCACTTTTTTTTTAATGACAAGGGAAACCCGCAGTCACTATCCTTTGGATGCGCACAGGGTAAAAACCTTGCTCCTATGCAATAGCTCGCAAACCACATAGGAGAGGTAACCCGCACTAGACAAGCCCGGTGCGACGAGCTCGACCCAGAAGCAAACCCCTTGTTTTCGCTGGCAAGGGGTTTCGAACTTGAGACCTCCAACATGGAAGTCCCAAACCCAAATCACTGGGCCTCCCCGAATGGTGATAGACTAGATGCTAGGCAGGTTAGCAAACAAAAGCTATTATTGTTTTCTTAATGACTATTTTGGGTACAATCAAATTGCTAGTACTATTGAAGATCACGAGAAAACTACATTTACATGTCCATATAGGACATTCACTTTCAAGAGAATGTCATTCAAATTGTGTAATGTCGATGTCACATTTCAAAGATGCATGATGTTCATGTTTTCAAATATGGTGTCGCGTCCCAAGCCTATACCCTAGACGTGGCTGGCACTCGAGAACCATTGTTGGTTGATAACACTCAACTACACTTCATCCGATTCTAAGTGTAGGCAGTCGCTAACAAGTATAAACCCAACTAAGAGTTGGGGTCTGTCCCACAGGGAGTGATACGCTAAAGAATGCATGAAGTGAAATAGTGTTCTAATCGTTTGTAGATGTAGACATTTTCAAAACAAGGAAAATAAATGACAAGGGGTTGACAACTAATGTCAAATGGGGGATTTGAGTGAACAATTAATAACAACTATGAACAATCGGAGTAATCAAGTAGAGCGTAGTTCTTGGGAGTGTGATTAATTGAGAATGCCAATTTCGCAAAATGGGTGATTAATTAATATTTACTAAAAGTCAATGAATCTTAGTGGGTAGGCTAGGCTTTAGGTGCAATAGTCATTTCTCAATCAACTATCACGAATCAAGTGAGTTCTCTCGAACCTCGACAAGCATAACACATATAAACAACCCAATACCTCAATCAATCTACTTTTTCAAGCTAGATTAGTAGGATTGAATTTAGACCCACTTTCTCAAGCTAAGTCCACAATAACCCAATCACTACAATCATCAAATATATATATAAGTGAGCAAATTAAAAGTTTGCTCAAAGTAAAAGCAACTTGTTGGACTCGTATGATTTTGAGATGGTAAGAAAACTAATGATGCATAAGCAAAAGTAAAATAACAAATAGATTATATAGTAATTCACCTTGTTTCCGAGAGAGAAATAAACACAAATATTTTTACCTTCTTTATATTTATTTTGCTTCAATCCTTCAATAGTAGAACAATCGTGCTGAAAATGTTTTATAAAACTAGAGTAAAATAAGATAAGAAATATAAAACATGATAGCAATAGAAATAGGGGACAAGAGATGAGAGATTTTCTTATTCAAGTGTTCACCAAATCTTCAAGTGTATACAATATGAACCATTATGCCTCTATTTATAGTGTAACATAGAGGCATACAAAAGGTTAGTTATAAACATGACATTAAACATGAATATAATGGAGGAGGTTATGGAGGTGAAATGTTACAAGAATAATGATCATAAAGGTGGAGATTATCTTCATAATAGAGGGAAGTAATGTAGTAACTTCTTGGTGTAGTGAACATCCATAATATATTATTTTATAACACAATTTCTTAAACATGGACTAATGGAAAATAAATTTAAGACATTACTCATTAATAATAAATTAAATTAATTATTTAAAGAAATACCCATTAATTAAACAATCGTAGTTAAAGAAATAATTCAAAATTTTCATTTCAAATTTATGGGAAAGTTTTTTATATAAAAAAATAGTTCTAGTGCTCGACCTAATGGGTTTGTTACACTTTCTTATTTGCATGACTTTAGATATTACCATATTTTAACGGGCTTATTACCCTTTCTCCTTTGCATCGACTTCAAATTTTTGACCAAAATAAGTCATTATTAAAATTAATTTACCAAAATAATATTATTATTTTTGAAATTTTACAAAACTAGTATAAACGTATTTCTGAGTAACATTTTTATTAGTCTGCACGACCTAGTAATTTGTTGATTTTAACTTTTTGCCTAAGTGTGAAACAAGTTGCCTAACGTGTTCTAAAAAATCAGTAAGGACAGTATGTAAAAACATAATATTTTTACTTGGAAAACACCCGGCTCAAAAGGTGTAAAAAACCACGACATGGACCCTTACAGGATTTAATTTCAACTTCACTAAATCACTGAGCCTCCACAGAAAATAGATTACAAACTTTGCAACCTACGAAACTAACTCTCATTCCTTAACTTCAAGTTATGGATTTAGATTACAACTCTTGTAATCCTAGGAACTAACTCTAATTCCTAACCTTCAAGTTATGAATTCAGATTACAACTCTTGTAATCCTAAGAACTAACTTTAAATCCTAAACTTCAACACAAACCTCCTAAGGTATGTGTTCCCAACTCTTCGAGTTATCACAACTTGAAGACAACACTCTTAATTCAGTTTATAACTCATTGAACTAAGATTACATCAAGACTCAATCACAAAGATAAACTCCTAACACATAAACTCTGTAAAAGTGTCAGGTTCTTCAATGTGTTCCTTCAGTTCGCTAGTAACACTTACGAAGTCAATTTTTCAATTGCTCTTTTTTGCTTTGTAAGTGTACAAGTGTTCTGAACGACTTCACCTCTATTTGAGCACAATTCTTCGTAGAGTTATTGTTCACTTCAAACTCCTCATTGACTTGAACTCTCTTGACTTAGAGTTCTACTTCAAGTAAGACTACTTCTTCAATTTGAGTAAGGATTTGATGGATCGGAGGAAAGTTCTGGAAAACGTTGGTATTTGGATTTTGAGGAGTACGTAACTTTTGGTGTGAGGAGCTAGCATGGTGTGGATTAGGGGTGGTTAAGTCGATGAAGGGAGGTTTTGGAATCGTAGTTGTGGTTGAATTGTTTGGAAAACGTTCGGATGTTGATTCAAAGTAGGAAAATGGAGTGGATGTCTTTCATTGTCTGGAGTAAGAATGTTGGCAACAATAGTCAAATTAGTCAAATCTCGGGTCTTATCCATTTCAGCCCTCATTTCAGCAATCTGATGGAACAATTGTGCAATCAACTTGTTCTGTTCATCAATGATAGGGTCATTCATAGTAATTTCGATCAAATCAGTATTCTCAACATTTTCAACCACTTTTTCTTTGCCCTTTGCTAAATATTGGTCGGAGAAGGAATATTTGGGGTCTTTGGACCTTGTGAAGTACGGATGTTCAGCCATTTTTCTCAACACAGATCAATTTTGAGTACCTGACAAAGAAAAACAACTCAAAAAACAAATGTGTTAGTTCATGTCGATGACAAATAATACAAAATATCACAAACATTACTGTAAACACATCAGAGTTGCTTCATTTGAAGATAAACTAGCCCACATATATAGAGAAATAACTAAATAGACAGGAATTTGTCTATTTGATTTTGAGCTTAATGAATCAGAAATGTCGACTTGAGTCGAGACAAAGTCGATTGTATCTTTCATTGTTGTACTTCTGATTTTCGATCGATATGAAACTCTAATGTCTTTGCTAGAGTTGGAAAAGATAAAACTTCTCAAAAATGGGGACTGAGCCTTGAAAGGCTGCCTACGTATCTCACGAGGGAGAATTCAGGTCCTACGTAGTTCGACCAACTTGAATTTCTTTCGATATGAGACAGGGTTAACCTTTTTTCTGAAATGATAAAGTAAGATTTGAAAAAATAAAGTTCAAATTTTGTGGTGAAACTAAAGACTCGAAGAGTATTTGGACGCACTTTTGTTAGTGACTTGATATTTATGCTTAAAAGGTTCTAGAAAAATTCCAAGATGAGTAGGCTAGAACATCTTCAAATAAAGCAACATATTCACACAAACAGTTATTGCGCGTTCTAAGCAGATATGTGACCCTTTAGTGCCAAGGGTAGGCCTAACGACTTGAAGGATGTATAACGTCATTTAAAACTTTCTATTGTCCTCGAAACCCAAATTTATACAAACTTTATGAATAAACTGAATGGGGATACACAATAAAGAAAAGAGATACAAATATCAGTCCCACACAGGGGTACAGTCCTAAACTATGCTTCCATGGAAAATCCTTTGTTCTTGATTTTTTGTCATCTCCGGATGTCCACACTTTTGTTTGCATTGATAACTTGATCCTTTCTTACTCGAACAAACTCTTAAACTCCCAACCACAAGAGACAATGTTTTGTCAAATGACGTATACATCCTTCAAATTTAAACACATAAGTATGATTGTCATTTTATTGACCAATGAGCCAAATAGACACAAGGTGGGCTTCTAATGGGCCCAACACGTCTTGGGTGTTTGGTCAACTTAGTTCAAAATGCGCTAAATCTGGGATTTGATTTCGCTCTACGCTAGTTGACTATGAGTGGCTTTTGAAAGACCGAGAACCCAAGCGGACAACTTAGGCTGGAACTCACGACAACCATTGGATGCATGACGTACCAATAAATTGACGATCATTCCGAAAAAGGGTCGAATATAAAAAGTTCGGCTGCAATTATGCAGAAATCGTCTTTAATATACTATACATACAACAGAAAATGTCATGAATACAATGACAGTTATAACAATTTAAACACATTAAGCACATATAAACAATTCAGCAATTAATAACAATTAGTCAAATAGTCAAATCTTACGGTTATAACTTAATTAAATCCCCAGCAAAGTCGTCATTTCTGTTTTACTCGAAAAATAAAAGAAAAAATGACTAGGTTTTCGAAAATTCGATTAAACTTATGATTTTAAGAGAAATCGAATTTTCAAAACAACAGAGTCGCCACTTAATTTTTTAGTAAAATCAAGAAAAAACCTAAGATTTTCAAAAGACCTAAACAGATAAGATCAATTGAAAATAAAAGGGTTCGAAGTTCAATGTACATTCAGAGAAGGTGTTAGGCCCTCGGAATGTCCGTCAACTTACGGTTGACCGACGATTTGACTAAAATGACTTTGACTAATATTTAAAATTTTAACTAAGTAAATGAACTCATTTATTTTTTATTTATTTATTTATTTATATTTTTTAGGGGAACAACTAAAGGAAAATCTTCTAAGGGGAGTAATTCAAGATTTGCAAGACAAATTAATGAGAGAAGACTAAGTAATAAATAAAATATTTTAATTTTGAATATAAAAGGGAGAAATGACTATCTTTGGGAAATTAATTAAGTCAAACCAAGATAAAATAAATTGTTAGTCAACACAAAAACAAATAAATAAAGAGGAAGAGGGAGAGAAATATTAAATTTGGGCCTTTGGCATAGATTCCAAATCTTGATGCACCTGTCCTAATACTAATGTCAGGCCCAAAATAATGGGTTTTTGGCCCATTTTCACCAAAATAGCTGCTGGAAATTGTTTAAGGCTTTTGGGTCTGCTTGCCTTGGAAAGTCTGTGTATACATTCTATGTATACCACTGTATACGGACCGTAATTGGGATCGTATTTCTGCATTATTTCTGTATATCAGCTTTTCAGCCTGTATTTTCGTCTTCGGACCTGTATCCCCATATCTTCGACATTTCAGATCTGTATATCAGTGTATACATCGTGTATACAACTCATTTTCTAGATTTTGGAGACTTAATAAGTTAATTTCCAGCTTTGTATTGGACCTCCGGAACCTGTATCAGCTTCCAAAGACCTGTTCGCCATCTTCTCTATTGGCAATGAGGCTGACCCGAGAGGAAAACAAATGGATTTGGGCCTTTATGGCCCATCTCGAAATGCAAGGATTGGAGGAAGAGTCCAATGGACTCGATTTGAACCGATTGATGCATAGAGAAATAGTAAGAAATCATTAGCATCTAATTTGCAGCCATATCAATTTACTACAGGGATTTAAAGTGTTAGGATATGGATCATGGCTTAAATGACCATCAAACAAGTTATCAGGATAAGCAAATGAACCGGCACGCACAAAATGGAATCAAGATCATCCAAGCTTTGATCTTAAAACAACGAAATAATACATATTAAAAAAAACTCTAAGGGTTGAATGTGATCCTAAACAAAATAAACTTAAGCTACTAACTAAACTTATAACAGTAGCTCAAGTAAATTAAAAGAATCAAACATGCTACCTTTGAACTATAAGAAAGATCATTATGGACAAGTACAACAGATATGATTTAATCAAAATCTAAATAACTACATGACATACCATCTAGCTTTCGTAATTAACATAGCAGCTAGAAATGAGCAACGAACATATAATTCAAATGCCGGCATTCTTGGACATAAACTTACTACTGACTCTAACCCCTTCTTTTTAGAGTAAAATGATCAAGACACAATGAAGTAGTAAAGAAGACAGAACAGTATAGCTAACACATTCCAAGCATAAACCACATGAACATCTAAACTATTTTGACAATAGAGACAGGGGATCAACCGACCTTAGAGAATCAAAGACGAATCAGAGACTTCAAATACCAACATATGAAACCAAGGGACTTCATTGATGCTTGGGAACACATTAGGAATAAGAGTGAGGCAAGAAGAGCATGTGATTCAAAACAACACGAAAATCTAAAACTTAATACAACAACAACCTAATTTGTACCTTTAATTAAAACGAAACATGAATAACACGATAGTCAACCAGAAATCCCAACAGTGAAGACAATGAGCAATGAACAATCATATTCAAACCGAGTAAGAATGAAGTCACAGAAAACCCAACAGAGACGGGTCCATCGTATAATACTCAGAATCGAAATGAAACGTAAACAAGGGGGGAGATATTATCTTTCTCCGGGCAGCGAACTGAGAACTCGAGCTGAGCAAAGAGAGCGACTCCACCTCCAACTTCGAAAGATCTCGACAGAATTTCAAGTTCCGAACAATAGACTCAGAAATTTTAGCTATATAAATACTGTCGCTCTAAATTCTACTTCTATTTTTGCCTATTGACTCCCGGTAACTCTCAATTCTTTCTTGTGTATTACCACTGTTTTTCCCCAAGCTTTTCCTTTATTTTTCCCAACCCCTAACATTGAAGGAATAAAGTCTTTATATAGAGGGAATTAGGTCGAATTTAGGGGGGAAATCGGGATGGATTTCGAATTTGAAATTCAAAATGCTTTCTAAGGATAAGTTTAAGGAGCTGGGATTTGTACTATTCTTCAACGGAATGAAAACGATAGCCCTTGATTTCTTGAGAAGGACGATCGGGGCGCTGAGATCTTGACACCTAGGCTGATTCGAGTATGATTTGTACGAACGGATAATGAGAGAAGGGGAGGACGACGCGTTAGGCTGTGCGAGATGGGTCGGGTCCTCGATTTTTCTAGAGTTCTAGGTTTCAATTTTGGCTGGGTTTCGTTGAGAAGGAAGAAGAACGTGTAAAGGGGTCTGGTCGGTATTGTTGTACGTATGCTATATTAGATTGTTGGTTGAATGGGCTGGGATTGGAAAGTTGCCTGTAAAGAATTGAAAATGGGCTGAAATAAATTGCTATTGGGTCTGGGAATTGAGGGAATTGGGTATGGGTTTCTGAAATTGAAAAATGGGGTAAAGGATTGCCGTTATAGCCAAACAAAGTTAAAGATCTAACCAAATTGAATTAGTTTAATAAATTCGGCTAGAAGTTAAATAGGACAATTAATTAATGAGCTACTTACTCTTAACGAAATAAAATAATTAACTTAGTTATAAACTAAACAATTTAAAATATAAACTATTATATAACTAAACTAATTAACCAAATATTTAACAAAATCTTTTTGAGACGGTTTTCGAATATTCATTAACTACACTAATTATATACAAAATTATATAAAACATATATATTGTTTAAAAATTATTTTAAAAAAATGACAAAACTATTTAAAATAACTTGAAAAATATTTTTGAATTTTATAAAGTCAATTATTTCAAATCGTTTCGAACTTTAAGAAGCTCGATGATTAATTTATATTGTGGAGGTCAATGTTGACTGACGTATTTCATCTTTCTTCGTCAATCATCAAAATTGCATAAATCCCAATAGTTTTAGGTTATATTTTTTTCAAAAAAAAATCAATGACAAAAAGACAAAAATTTGACAGAGTAAATAGACATAAAACGTTACTGTCAATAACGTTTTATAATTCGTTACGCTGAGGCACGTTTTACAGCTAAAACGTCACTCAGAGTATCGTTTCTCTGAAAGGCACGTTTTACAGCTAAAACGTCACTTAGAGTAACGTTTCTCTGGAATAGCTAAAAATTGAAATTCAATTTCGTATATGCCTTAGTCAACTTTATTCAATTTTCCACTACTAAAATGAGTATATATTTTGTACATACGTTTACTTGAAATATATATGATTTTCTCTTTTCTTCTCTTTTCACAATACTTCTTATTTTGAAAAGTAGGGGTGTGCAAAAACCGATTTAACCAATAAACCGAACCGAAAAAAACACTATTGGTTTATTGATATTGGGTTATTGGGCTAACGGTTTTTAAACGGTTTTGCAAAATTTTTTATTGGGTTATTGGTTCGGTTTTTGATTTTATAATTTTTGTTAATGGTTAAACCGATAACCCAATAAGACTATACTAAATTTACTAGTCTTATTGTTAATGGTTAAACGATTGTTACTTTC
>JAJOOD010019181.1:0-20451 GCA_029582525.1 Solanum tacnaense
AAAAATATGTTCTGGTATTGAGATACTTGATCAAGTGCAAGATCTTGAAGGGATTCAGTTATCAAAAGATCCAAAGAAAAGGAAGAAGATTTCACATGAAAAACGGCAGGATAATTGGAACAAGAAAAGTATTTTTTTTGAACTTCCATATTGGAAGTGTCTCTTGTTGCGACACAATTTGGATGTTATGCATATTGAAAAGAATATATGTGATAATATTATGGGTACAATAATGAATGTCAAAGGAAAGACCAAGGACACAATTAAAATACAGTTAGACTTGCAAGAAATGAACATTAAGTCGGAATTGCATCCAATTCAAAATGGGGAGAAAATTGAAGTTCCAACTACCTGCTACACATTGTCTCCTAAAGATAAGCACAAATTATGCCTTTTCTTAAAAAATCTAAAGGTTCCTGATGGGTTTTCATCTAATATTTCTCAATGTGTGAACCTAAAGGATCACAAGATATCTGGATTAAAAAGTCATGATTGTCATGTTCTTCTTCAACATTTACTGTAACATCCGGCGATTTGAAATAGCTTTGAAGAGGCTTAGAATTGGAAATTTTCATTTTTGGAAAGAATTTTAAAAATCTGGAAAATTTTGGCTAAGTATGGAAAAGGTGAGTTTTTGGCCAACTTTGAACAGCCATAAATTCTAGCTCAGGATGATTTAGGTAGATTTCCAGTTATGGTTGCAAAGTTAGTGGAATGATCTTTCCAACGCCACCGAGTTTGCTTGATTTCGAGTTCGTATGAGTGAGATATACCCTTTGAAAGTTGGGCAGTTGACAGGGAATCCGTCCGGAAATTTTTAAGGGCATTTTGGTCGTTTTCCTAGCTATTTCTTTTGGGGTTATATTGTTGTGTTAGGCTGATTGTGGATCATTTTTGTTCCATTTTAAAAGAGTAAGAGTTAGGGTTCTTGAGTGAAGGAGAGGAGAAGAGAGAAAGAAGAGAAGAAGAAGAGGAGATCAAGGAGTTTTCCGTCAAAGATCGTCGTGGAAATCATCGGGGGTGATCCCTAATAGGTATGTGAGTTCATAGTGTGGGTTGATCCTTTCCCCCACACACCAAGCTCCTTTTATTATTGAGGAAAGATTGTTGGAGTTGTTGAAATTGTTGGTTTGTGTTGTTGAAGTCCCTTGTTGATTGGGACATGATTTGGTTGTGTTTTGAGTTGAATCTCTTGTGTATTGAGGGATTTTATGATTCTTAGTGTTTGGGATTGAAACCCTTGAAGTTAGGGTGGTTTAGAGTTGGAAAAAGAGGGAGAAAAGTCGAGTTTCTGGGCAAGGGGGTTGGTGCATCGCGCCTGCCAGCTCGCCCCAAAAGGGGTTCTGAAGTTTCCCCCTTGGGGCGGTGCGCCTCTCAGTACCCCAGCAGGCCTCCTCTGAAGTTTTTGGTCTGGCGCTCCGCGCCTCTCAGAGCGCCAGGCTTTCCCATTCATTCCCCACTTTCTTATGCATGTTCTTAGGTATTGTACCTATGTTTCCTAGTTGTTTCCAACACTCCAAAGTACGTCTAAACGTAAAGAACTTAACCATAACATGTGATTATATACCTTGAATCCATAATCCAATTCAAGGCGAGTTAGTATCAAGTTAAAGAGAAGTTAGAGTCAAGTCAAGCAAGGTTAAGAAGTAAGTTCAAGCAAGTTTTCAAAGTTGTTCAAGAGTCTTTATTGAACGTTTTCACTTCATTCTAAGGCTCAAGTTGCAAGTCAAGTAAAGAGTAAAGAGTCAAGAGTTCAAAGTTGAGTTCATTTCTCAAAGTTACTAGGGAACTATGTATTCCCAAAGAAGTTTTAAAGAAATGTTTTTACATTTAAACAAGGTTGGAAACTGAGATTTCCAAAAGAGCCTTCGGGCTAGTTTCTGAGTAATTATCTCAATCAGTAGGAAGACATATGTTTTAAAAACATAAGAGCCAGTACATTTTTGAGAGTAGTATCGAGCACCGAATTGGGGGAGCGTTCAAAGAACCCACAGCCCCCATAGAACCATGTTAGCCACCATGGGTAGAAAAGGATCATACTTTTTAGATGAATCATTTTCCAGATAGACTAGTGGATCCATTAGGCAGTTCAAGTCCTATACCTTTGGTCGGGAATAGGATGCTCTGGCAGCGTGAGGTCGATCGTTGTATCATCACTATAGCTCTATGTGATGGTTGTCGGTTAGAGAAACTCCCACAACAGTTATTGAATTTTCATACACAGTAATTATGGTATTTTATATACATCAGTTCATTTGTATTTCTACATACATCTCAGGCTTATTGTATCTTTGTATACATATAGAGTTTATAGCATGTTTTAAACAGCTTTTCTTTATATTGCATTTGTTTTAAATTGCCTTATATTGAAAAAAGTCAGTCAAGTTGAGTTGAGTTGAGCCATGTAAGTTATTCAGTTTCTTCCAGATTTCTTTTTAGCCATGTTGCTTAGCTTTCCAACTCGCATACTCATACATTCCATGTACTGACGCCAGTTGGCCTGCATCTTATTATGATGCAGATATAGGTTCCCAGGATCAACATCTAGCACGCCGTTGATCCAACTGAGCACCCCAGAGTCAGTGGTGATCCTCCTTGTGTTTCGGAGGACTTGATTATGTTGTTCTCTTAGTTTTGTTTTATTAGGATGTTATGGGGTCTGTCCCAACGTCCATCTTAGTATTTTAGAGGCTTCATAGACAGTCAGTCAGTCAGTTAGTTTTGAGTTTCTCATCTATGTATATATATTACTATTCTATTTTGAGACTCGAGTTGCCTTTTTTGGCCAGTGATTATCAGTTGGTTGTTTATAACCTTTCTTTGCATTAAGTTGTGCTGTTGAGTTAAGTTTCGCTGAGTTAAGAAAGCCAGGCCAAGGGTTCGCTTGGGGCCAGCGATGGTCTCCGAGTGCCGGTCCCACCCAGGGTGTAGGCTCGGGGTGTGACATTTACTCCCTCTTACACTTCGTGGTATGTTGTCTAAAGAAGTGTGTGAACAAATTATTGAGTTATCAATATGTTTTAGTGTTCTTGGATCAAAGGAGTTGAAAATTGATAACTTGAATCATATTGAAGCTCAAATTCCCATAACACTGTGCAAGTTAGAAAAGGTCTTCACTCCTTCATTTTTTGATGTCATGGTGCACTTACCTATTCATTTAGCTAGTGAAGCTAAGATTGCTGGACTGATTCATTATCGGTGGATGTATCCTGTGGAACGATGGTTGTATTTTTTGAAATCTCTCATTGGAAATAAGGCATGACCTGAAGGTTCTATTGCAGAAGGCTATATTGCAATTGAATGCATGACTTTATGTTCGAGGTATCTGCATAGAATTGGCACAAAGTTCAATCAACCTGAAAGAAATTTTGATGGTGGTTTAAAAAAATGTAGTGGAGGCTTATCTATATTTTGTCAACCCGGAAAAACTCTAGGAGCTAAAACTCCATGTGAGCTTGAAGCAGATGAATTAGAACAAGCACATATATACATACTGAAGAATTGTGATGAAGTCTTACCATTTCTCGAGTATGTAGAGTTCTTTCATATCATCTTATTATTATCATTTCCTTTAGGATAATTTCCTTTCTATATGAGATTTATGGTTCACTTCAATTTTATAGAGAGTTTGCACAAACTCATGAGAATGCTCGACACTTGTCTGATGCAGAATGGAATCGACAATTTATTGAATGGTTTAAACATAGGGTGAGTAATACATAAACATCAAATTTATTATTTAAATATGTTAATACTAATTCTAAAATAATCAATGTAATATTGTTAATAGGTCGCACAATTGCACAAAGGAGATGATAATCGTATGATGGAAGATCTCCTGTCACTTTTACGCGGTCCTACCCAATATTTGAGGCGTTCTAATGGTTATGTCGTTAATGGATATAGATTTCATGTAGAAGATTAGGATAAAACGTTAAGGACTCAAAATTGTGGCATTGTTGTATTGGGTGAGAATGATAAAGCTAGTGAGAACCTTGATTACTACGGTGTATTAACAAATATGATTGAGTTGCAATTTGTCATGGATAGAAGAGTGGTTTTATTTCGTTGTAATTGGTTTGATGTGTATGATGAAATAAAAGGAGTTAAAAAGGATGAGTATGATTTTGTGAGTGTTAATCCGGGTAGATTTTTGAAAATAAATGAGCCCTTTGTTTTAGCAAACCAAGCATCTCAAGTGTTCTTCTATGCTAATGATAATTCCAACAAAGGTTGGCAAGTCGTGATGAAGACTCAACCTCGTGATTCCTTTTAGATTATTAAACAAATGAATGATGATGTTGTAGAGTTAGGAAGTCCTTCACAAAAGAAACGAAAAAGAACTAATGAGGTAAAGTATCTTTTTTTATGAATTGATATATTTATTGTTACACATTATGAAAGCATGATTAATTTTGTAACTACACTGTCATACATTATTTCTTCTTATTTTTTACTTTTGGACTTTTTTGCAGGTTCAAGATGAAACTAGTCAAGACTGAAAATGAGGACAGTTCAACTATGAAGAGTACTTTGAGATATACATTTGTTGCGCCTGGTTCTATTGGAAAGGGATGAGGACGAGGAGTTGGACTTAAATCGTTGGGTGAGAAAGGGAATATGCTAGCTAAGAAGTTATTTTCTCAATCTAATGATCTTGTTAACCACTATATCGAAGAAATTGAAACAGGTAAGATATATATTTTTTTTGTTAAACATAAAGTTATATTCAACTAGTAATCGTTATGTACAACCTAGCGATTACACTCTATTTTTTCTGTTTCACAATCTCTTCTTCTCAACAAGTTCTTGTCATTGTTCTTCAACTTCTCATGCTCCAAAACACTATGTTAAGTATTGATAATATTATTTAATTTCTCTACGTTCTATAGGGAAGACTCGAGGACTAGAACAAAAAAGTTATACAATGTCTAGTAGTCAAGGAATGGAAACAATGCATAAGAACTCCTTGGATCTTGAGAAAGAGAACATGAAAATTAATATTCCATCTCCGACATGTACTAATCAAGTTAAGCAATACACCAAAGAAGTTGAAACAAGTAAGTTTGTTTTCAACTCTGTTGTGTTTTTTTAGAACTATCATTTTCTCGGATCCAGGTGCTACAGAAAAGGGAATAGAGCAAAGATCTGAGTCTATAATGTCTTCTAAAAGCACAAGATCATACTACCAAGTCTTCTAGTCAAGAAATGCAAAAAATGGACAAAAATCCCTTGGTTAGTGAGAAAGATGATAAGCAAATCAATATTTCATTGCCTCCATCTACTGATCAAGTTATGAAACACACCGAAACAACTGAAAAAGATATGATATTCTTAATACATATGTTATGTTATTAGTTTGTAGAACTGAATTTGATCCCTAGTCTTTACCAAATTATGAAACTGTAGTTTCACCTAATCCAAAAAAGGTAAGAAGAGTTCGAGGGAGCAACATGTGCAAAGAAGTTGTTGCACTTGAAATTGGACAAAAGCTGAAAGTAACCTTTTACAATAATCGAAAGGTTGGAACAAATAGCAAATTATTTTCGAGGCATTTGGGAAAAATTGTTCGTGATCGTAATATATGTCCATTAGGAGTATCATCTTGGAATGATATTAGACAAGAAAAGTTGAATCATATGTGGGCAACCGTTGAAGTAACAAATGTCACCTGATTCAACTTCTTTATTTTTATTTGATACATCTAAGTATTCTTGTCCATATAGCGGTCATTAAGGTAACAAATTTATATGTTATTCAAATATAGAGTTGTTTGTCGAATAATTTTCACATTGCACATGTGCTACTGCATTCAAATGTATGTGAAACACTGGATTTTTTCTCTCTAAGAGATGAAAAAGAAAAAAGTAAATGTAGAAAATGCAGAGCTCTTTTCTACTGGAATACTGGAATTATTATGAGCTACTGGAATAAGTAAATGTGCAACTGAAATTCTTTTTCTACTGGAATATTTGCTTATTCTACTAGAACAGAGCTCTTTTTCATTTTGACATCCTTTCTTGATACTTTTTCATTATTAATAACTCGAACTCATGGTTTGATTATTGTAGCATAAATTTGAGAGTGTTGACATGAATGATCATCGTGATCATATCTTGGGATGGATGAATGAGTTATGGAACAAATGGAGAGGACACTTGCATGCAAAATATGTGAAGGATAAGCCTATTCAACAATCTCTTAGGAATATTCCAAGGGGAGTAGACAAAAAAGAATGGGAATAGTTAGTAAAGGAACATTTTGCTTCTGAAAGTTTCCAGGTATGCCTAATGATTTAATAGTATATTTTTCACTCTTTTCTACTACTTGATTTACCTTATTAGCACCAAATATATTAGGTTGTTGATCCATGTTGCTGAAATAGTAATTGTGCCCTGAATTGCTGCATAACCCGTTTGGTATAGATTGCTCCACGTGTACCTCAATCTCGCTTTGTTGAACTGCTTCTTAGTGATATGTAAAATAGAGGTAGTAATGTTAGAAGTAGTTCTATAAATTGTTGCAGCAATAGCATTGAAGGGATAAGTGAATTCCCCTTAATTTTGTATTCAGGCAAGAAGCAATAGGAATGCAGCAAATAGAGCTAAGTTGACGATGCTTCATCATATTGGTAGCAAGCCTATTCGAGAGATTATTTATCAAAAGGTATTATCATAAAACTATTTCATAAATGGAATATTTACAAGGTTTGAGTTCTTTGACATGTTTGCCTTAGATGTAAAGGGAGGGAAAGATGGCAATCCACTAGATTTGGCAACCATTTTCTTTAAGAATCGTAAGAAAGATAAAAAGCTTGTTGAACCTGAAGCAATTGAAAAACATGTACGTTTGGTAAATTCAATATGTTTATTACTTGAAATTGTTATGTGTTTTGATAGAAAATGTTCTTTTATATATTTCATAAGCTCATCTCCAAGAAATTGTTCAAGCAGATCCATTTCTACCTAGGATAAAGATTATTGAAAAATATTGTGGACCTCAAACTTGTAGCCATGTATTTGGATTTGGGGGTGGAGTAAAGGCGAACGATTTAAAAGGTGGAACTTCTTCAAAGGCTGAACTATTTTCTGCTCTACGTTCATCTCGAGAGGATAACAAATCCTTGAATGAAGAAAACAAATTCTTGAATGAGGAAAACAAATCCTTGAACAATTGCTTGTCTACCTTAGAAAATGAGATGAAAGAAATAATGAAAATGAAGGAACTCTTCGCTGCTCAACAGTCACATGCTCAACCTACGACATCTTTTGTTTCAACTGAATGACCTCTACTTTTTTGTTGACCAAGTAAGCAACAAATACCTAACTTTTTAGTTTATTTTGTTGATTTGCATATAGTCACTTTCTAGTTAGACTAATTCTGGCAAAAAAGGATGGTAGCTAATACTTTCTAGCTAAAAGATAGAAACTAAATTTGGCTGAATCCATCCTCATCTCTACAAGTTTTCTTGTTTTGATTGTCTTAGAATTTAAACTCAATCGAGCAGAAGTATTCGTAATGTCCTTAGAAAGTAGAAACTGATGTCATGTTGGCTGGGTTGTTCAAGGTTTTTCTGAATGCATGTATAATTAAGCAGCCATGAGAAACTATGGAATGGAGTTAGTACATTCCCCATAACCTTTTTCCCTGACAATATGTTGCTTCGAGTCGATATGGGATTGCACAAACATTAACCATTAGGAAAACATTGTAGAATCGTCATGTACTTTGTATTTTGATTTGTGCACCCACAAGTTAATCAAAGTGGATCTAATATGTGTGTTATTGTTGATGATACCACAACTTCCTGTGAAAAACTGCCAGACTTCTAAGAACTGGTTAAGTAGAGAGGTTCTTGTTCGAAAATTCCACAAGACCTTAGCTAGTAGAATAACAGTAGTTTTAGGCAACTCCACCACTGAAAAAGAAGTGGTACTGCAGGGTATAGTCTCAACGTCTCGTTTATAACACATTAAAAATAAGGAAGTTTAGTGAAATCAGATTTCAAGGTCATCGATGTGGTCTCTGTTCTCGCAATAAAAAAAACTCTGTACAAAATTAAGGTTCTGATATAGAGTGCCCTTCTTCTCACTGTTTCTATCATAACTGTAAACAAACAAGTGTGCCTTTCTTCTCTATGTTTTGCACTGCTGCATTCGTTTATTTTTGTTGAATAAGGAAATATATTACTTTATCAAAAAGTATCTACAGAAACTTGTGGCACTACCACTTAACTATCAGGAACAATATTTACATCTATTATAGGAGCACTGGTACTTCCATGTATATACAGAGATGCAGCAGTCTGCAGTGCTGCATTCTTGGACTGCCTCTTTATTTATTAAATTCTCTATGCACAAATAGTATTTGGATTCTTGATAAATGCATCTCAATGTTTTTCTGATCATTTTTTCTTATGTTCTGCAGCTTTTGTTGATGTTTCTAGTTAACACTTGTTGAAATTTAAACTACTTTTGGGGTGAGTGATCGACCTAATTCTAGTATGAAATTTACATGTATACAATAGTTATTTATCGTTTTTTAAAATTTTGAACCATCAGATTTTGAAGATTGAAGTTTCAAGTCAAGATACAAGTTTGGAAGTAACGCACAAGCTTGTTATTAGTTTTCTACGAATGTTATGCAAAACTCAATAGTATAGTCTAACTCGGATGTTAGATAAGTTTTTTGAAAAAAATATTGCAACTAACATCATGGGATGTTAACCAATTTATTATAATTAATCGCAATCTTTATCTCTATCTTCTTTGTTTTGTCTTTCTATATCATTTTTTTAATCGAGGGTTTTAGTAGAGATTTAGTGTTTGTTAAAGAGCTTTATTTATTGTGGTATCAATTTAACTAGGACCATTGATGTTCAATCTAGGGCCAAAAATGTTGCTCGTCTCTAAAGGACAATTTAAGACCATAAATGTCTCGTCTCTAAGGAATAATCTAGGACCTGTAATATTCTCGTCTCAAAAACTAATAAAGGACCAGATCATTCTTGTCTCTAAACATAATCTAGGACCAGATCATTCTCATCTCTAAAACTAATCAAGGACCAGGTCATTATCGTCTCTAAAACTAATCAAGGATGAGGTTATTATCGTCTCTAAATTAAACTAATCAAGCACCAGAATGTTCTCGTCTCTAACGATTTCTAGGACCAGGTTGGTGATGGTCGCTAAAGTGATTTAACGACTTGAAATCCCAAGATATATATGCTCTATTTAAGACCATATATGTTATCTCTAAAAGCATTTCACGAGAAGATTTTTCCCCGTCTCCAATGCCATGTAACGACCAGCCTTTTCTCTTCGTCGCTAAAGACCAATTGCGGCGAAGGCGGTTGCGACGAGTGGCGACCAGCCTTTTCTGGTCTCTACTTCGCATTTGGGAGCAGATATAGAATTTTAAGGACTAGATTTCCCTTCCTTAGAGACTGTTTTTCTTGTAGTGTTAGTCACTGAAACATACTAGCTAACTAAACTGCGGGCCCAAAAGATTGGCAACACAACATCTTAAATAATGAAGCCTAGAATGTTAAGGTCATGGCCTAAATAACAATAGAAAATATAAACAAAGGTAGACAAGACAAAAATAAAGAAGTACTAGCTAGCCGATGAGGTCGTCATACAAGATATACATACACACACACATATATACATGCCAAACCTAGGGGCTGAAGATTGACACCTACAAAAAGAAACCCAAAATATTGTGTCTACAATAGCCTCTACGAGTGACCTAAGCACTGTCGGGACAAGGCTCGACTATACCCAGACTGTACAATAAAGTTAAACATCCTTTGAAAGCTCCTGGATAAGATGGAGCTTACCAACTCATAGTTGAACACAAATCCTAGCGGGTGGGTCGATCAGAATCCCTGCATGGACCTGCTAGCACGAAACAAAAAAAAAAAAAAAGCAAAGTCCTAGGCAATGGGACATCACTACGAATAAAAATATATCGGTATGTAAAGTGGAGAGTAGAATCATAAGTACCTACTAAAAACGCATAATAGAGATACCACCTAACACTGAAACTCAAATAATCTCCATAGCTGACATTTGACCTCCAACTAATCAAATATGCATGGTACGCTTGTGTACTCGTATGTCGTAAATATGTACACATGTGTCTCATACGTATAAATATAAGCAATAGGTTCCATACCTCCCGGTATCATAAAATCAGTAAAATATGAATTTTGGGTGTGTAAATACCTTCAAGATCAGTTCCCAACAATACTTCATGTATTCTGGAAAAAGTTATTATTTCAACAACCATGCTTGTAGTCTCTCCAATTTGTCCTGCATATGCATAGATTAAGTCCCCTTTATAATCTCTTCAACAAATGTCATATGTATTCAATCCTCAGTTTAGCTTGATTGTCCTATAAGTACTAATCTTAATTGTACTTGCTTGTGATTTCTTTTAATTCACCCGAGAATGATACATCCTTGGTTGTAAATGCATAGCTACTGCATCACTATTGGCCAATTTGTTAATATTATGATTAGCAAAGAGGAAGTTAACCGTAACTAGCTTATTAATTGTGATTTCATATATCATTTTATCATATGTGATATTACCACCATTTCTACTTGAATTCCTCTTCTTACATATATCTGACATAATAATATAAATAACAACTCTTTAGATGGTGTTTTTCTACAGGAGGTTAAGGGGTTATCCGCATTTATAGGATAATTTGTTACGAGTTCAATTTTTCAATACATAAACTTGTACAATAAGTAAATTATCTCCATATCTTAGTAGTTGATAGAGGTGTTAGAAATAGACGTGTCATGGTGCCTTATATGTGCTTCTCACATCACCAACATCTTGATACTACATTGATGATTATTATTTTCAACATCTTAGTCAAGCCCGCCACAAAAGAAAATTATTTATAACAGGTAAAACCTTTATTCAGATATATGTATATATCTAGACTTTTTTCTGTTTCTGCCTCATCTCCTTGTGGGAAGACTATACTGTGATAGTTCATTAGTATTTCTCTTCATCACACCTCATCATTATCAATATTGATTAGTTATGAATTGATATTTTTATTAATATATTGCAACACGAAAAAATTATATATTTGAATTTTCATCAATAATGAAATTATTCACCCTTATCTTTTCCTACGAGCCTTCTTATTATCCACTAAATATAAAGTTCTCCTTTTGGTCTAATTGTGAAACTAAAAATTGATCAACCATCATATTAAGTATTCTTGTTCTTCTCTCACCTTCATTATTTTCTTCCAAATATGATAATTGTCTTAAGTTTGAGAATTACAGTTTGTAATTTTTGGAGTATTTGTTGGTTATGTATGAAGTCTAAAGAGATATTGAGGTTTTGAAGTTCCATCATAATTTTTTCAAAGAGCTTCGGTGGTTTTCTGAAGGGATCTGAATTCTAGACACCTTTTCTACTAGTCAAAGCCAATCTTAAAATTAAACCATCAGTTAGACATGTCAAACTCGAGACAAAATGTAAATTTGAATTCATGTCGAACCCCACAACTCAAATTAGAGAAAATTTTATAATTGACATATATAAGACTAGTTATTATTAGTTAAGACATTATTTTTTATGTTTCAAGTTTTAACATTAAACAATTACGCAATATAATATTTTCTTAAATAAAAATAAAGTTTTAAAAAATGAAATTTAAATTAACAAACAAATTAAAAATAGTAATTATAATTAATAATAGGCATAAAATGAGAGAGTTATAACAAAAAGTATATTTGTTTTCCTTGTTTAGCTCAACAAAGTTACACATTTTCTCACATGTTAGTTGTCTGTCAAAATAAATTCGTTTTTACTCAATATTCGTCTATTTCTCTATCATCTCAAAACTACTTCTCTGTCTTCTCTCTCAATTTTTTTTAATTTTGTTTTCGTTTTATATTGTCATGGACTGTTTCTTATTAACAATAATAAAGCATAGTGGTAGATGAGATTGTTCAAGTTCGTATTATTTCAAATGTCTTTTGTATTGTGTATATCAATAATGCTGTGTAATTTTGTTAGATTTAGTGAATATAAATATTCAATTATTTGGTGTATGTATTTTTTTTTAATTTATACCAACAAAACGGTAAAAAAATTATATGAAACAAAAAAGGCATATTTTTCTAATTTTATAAGAAAAAATGGCACAAATTCTATTAGCAATGGAGAATCTTCTAAAATTTTCAAGTCTAAAAAGGTCAAATATGTTGTATTAGTATTTCAATTTTTATTTCAATAATTTAAATATTGTTTAAATATAAATTTGGTATACTTTTTATATAAGAAGTTTTTGCTTTTGGCATGAATTTAGCATAGAAATTTGCATATAACTGTAATGAAATTGATATATTGTTAGTTTGTAATTAAAGAATGTTTACAATTAACTTGTTTGAATTTGGTACTCTTCTAGGTATGAATTTTGTATGAACCAGTGTTCACTCTTGGTATGAAATTGATATAGATATTGACAGAAAATTTGTATACAATTGGTACACTATTTATATAACAAAATACAACTACTAGTTACAATTAATTTGTAATTGGTATGTTTTTTGTATGAATCTGGTATGAATCATTGTTTAATTTTGACATGCAATTGGTCTAAATTATTCATAATAATGATATGAAATTGATATATTGTTAGTTACCATTAAATGATATTTACATAATAATGGTATGTCGTTGCTATATTCACTCTTGGTATGAAATTAGTGCTTGATATTGACAAAAAATTTGTGTGCAATTGGTATACTATTTATATAACAAAACACAATTACTGGTTTGAATTGATTAAAATTGGTATTCTTTTGGTACGAATATGGTATGAACTAGTGTTTATTTTTGGTATGAAACTGGTATAGAATTATGCATAATAATGGTATGAAATTGGTATACTACATAATAATGGTATGACTTTATTATAAAATATATACGCATTTGCATGAATCTAGTATAAAATGTGTAACTAATAGTTCGTGGTATATCCCTTATATAGCTTGAATTTTTTTGAAAACACATATGCAATTCCTGTTGAACCTCTTCCATGTGAGAGTACATGGGATATACCAAGCTACGTGTCAAAGCCTCAATTATTATCGCCTGATTCTAAAATAAAGGTAAGAAGACCACAAATTGAACACTGGAAAGGGTTTGCTGATGTGAAACTCAAAAGGTCTAAAGCTATGTGCATCATATGTTGTCAGAATGGACACAACAAGAAGACATGTTCAAATTATCTTGTTGAAAATTAGTCATAATTTGTTTTTATTTTCATTTAGTTATTTAATAGTTACAAACACATGTTTTGATGTTTTTGGTCTTTTAACTTAATGAATTCTAATTGCAGAACATTTATTATGTGTGCTACTTACTCCTCTGTGTATGCAGTGTTTTTCAAATGTAGACTCGAAAATTAAAATTGGTTATTGCTGGTAATCATTTGGTATCCACGTGGTAGTCAATTGGTATCCACTAGAAAAATTAAGTTCACCAATGTATGCAATTGGTATCTAATTGATATCCAACTGATATCCCTCTGAAAATATTAAGTCTAACCATATATGCAATTGGTATCTAATTGTTATTCAGCTAAAAATAATATATAATTAAGAATTTAATCGAGTAAGACAAACTAAAACCAATTAATGTTGTATTCTAATGGTATTCATTTGAAAATTTTAAGTGTAACAATGTATGCAATTAGTATCTAAATAGAATTTCAAAATATTTAATTCTTACTAATTTGTGTATGCAGTATTTTTCAAAACTAAAATATCAATCTAAAACTGATTAAGGTTGATATCCAACTTGAAAATTAAAACTAACACTGTATGCAATTGGTATCCAACTTGAAAAATTAAATCTAACAATATATGTTTTTATACTGAACATAAAACATATTTTTGATTTCTAACATTCATAGTAAAAATAATAAAATAATGCATAATATATATTCTGGTCAAAACCTAAAACAAAAAATATATAGTATCCTAAATCAAAAGATGTAATGAAAGCTAAGTCAATCATCGATCTGACAACTGATTTCTTTGGCCTTGGTGTAGAATAATTGATAGTATTCAGAGCATGTTATTTTGCTATGTGTGATCCACCAAATTGCTAGCAACAATGTTAGTTACTTCGCTCACACTAATTGCGTCATCAACATTCTTGCTTCTTACATACTGCCAGAGGATTGTGGCGTATTTTTAAAGAAGATATTTTGTATCAATTCCAATGAGACCCATATCAAAAACTATATTGCTAATATATTCAACAAAGAGACATGTGTACAAGCCACAATCACTGAAATAAAGTGAATTTATTATTATAAACAAATTACAATAAGTTAGAAATACATACTTTGATCTTGGGTCTTGTTGAGATACATTCTTCCTAAATTCATATTTGAGAGGATCTGATTGAGGCATGTCACTATATGCAGGTAATTGATTGGAATAGAGATCTAGCCTTTTACCATATGCAGGTAATCTCGGACTTTTTCTAGGTGTATGATGAACTTTTTGATACTTCAGCATAAATATATGTGAATCAAACTTTTTGATTCTTCGCAATGTGTACCAGATTTGCGGAGGTTTTCATTTAAATAGAGAAGAAGAACAATGAAGAAGTTGAAAGAGAAAGAGTTATTGTGGATTGAAAGAGAAACGTGGATTTGTAGGAGTGGAGATGAGGGTGACGTGTGATAAGTTAAGAAAATCTCTTGAAAGGTGTAATTGATAATTATCAACTGATTCTCTCTCATTAATGTTATTTCTCTCAGATATTAATTATAATAATATTATATAATTACTTAATAAAATATAATTAATTACTTTATAAATTAAAATTGATCTGTTAATACTTGTAATTAAAATTATAAAAATAGTAATTAAAAAAATTAGATATAAAGGCTATAATATTATCCTTTAAATAGAAGTGTCTGTGAATTTTCCTTTAAATTATATATTCTTGGATTTCGAATTTTCCTTTAAATTATATATTCTTGGATTTCAAATCAGTATTTATAAATCAATTACTCTATTTTTATAGGGCTTGAGCTTGAAGTTCTCAATTTCCACTATTAAATTCCATGTTTGTAGGATATAAAGATCAGCAATAAAATTTAATGGTGGAAATTGGAGACTTATTTTACAAAAAATCTTAATTATTTTCCAATACAATTTCAATTTAGATGCCCCAAGCTACACGTTGAAGGGGGATTTCACTAGAAATCGAAATAATTATAGTTTTAGAGCCTATTTGGATTGACTTAAAAAATGTAGTTTTTAAATAAAAAAATAAAAAGTCAAATTGAAATGACTTTTAAATCAAAAGCTAAAAAGTAGATAGAGACGTACTTTGATTTTTAACGTTTTTTTAAAAGTCATTTTAAACTTATTTAAGTTATTTTTAACTTTGCCAAAAGAGTTCCCAGCTTATTTTAACTCTTTTTTGTTTTACTTATTTTAAGTTATTCTCATTTGGGAAAATTATGTAGAATAGCAAACATTTAGCCTATATTAGGTACTATAGCTACAGTTTAAGAAAATTGTAATTTGCAGGTTTTTTCAATTCTTGTTATTCGCCTGATTTGTATAATTCGTCTGATTTGTGTAAATCTAGAATTTTGTGTATGCTTACCCTAGTTGTTTGTATACGATTTATGAAAAATCATAATGAAATTACCATGTTTGCATATTAACAAGTGAAACATATAAATAAAGTTCTGGAAAGATTCCTAAATGTATAAATACATAATTTGTATATACTTGACCCTATTTGTTTATTCGCAAGTGAAATATACAAACGTGCAGAAATATACAAATAGCAGACTCCATAACAAACAAAACTATAGCTATGAAGCGTAATTATTGAAACTATATGTATAGAGCCTTATTATGTCTATTAATTGGTTATTTCTAAAATTTTCTCTTTTTATATTTGTCAAACACTTTCGGAAGTTAAAAACTGAATTAAAAGTAGGTTTGACCAACTTTTAAGTCAATTCACATATCCTCTTACGCTAATGATTCTACACATTACCCTTATTTAGAAATGAGAGTTTGTGAGGACGAACAAGGACAAAATCGTAATTTTAAGTCTACTCCATCTGCACTATGTATAACTAGGGGTGTTCACGGGTCGGTTTGGATCAATTATTGGTCAAAATCAAAACCAACCCAACCTAATCGATTTTAAAATTATCAAAACCAAACCAAACCAAATATAATATACATTTATCGGTTTGGTGGTTATCGGTTTCGGTTTGGTTTGGTTCGGTTATTCAGTTATTAACCATACACAAAAATTAAAGAAAAAATTCATTCCAAATGTGAAAAAAGTGACAACAATCCATTCAAAAAAACAAAAAAATAGTTAGAATGATTGAAATTATTGAACTTTCGATCACTGAATTTATTATGATTAAAGCTTTAAAATTCACTATATTGGCTTAGAAGGAAGAGACATTAACATTTTCAGTCCCACAAAGAATTGTCATAGACACTCTTATACATGAAATCAATAAAATAAATATTTTCACCTTGGGCATTTTTGCTTTCAATAAGTAAATTATACAGAAATTATAATGTAAACATATATAAGATCTTTAAAATTATTTATAAAAATTATATATTAAGTATGTATATTAATAAAATATATGTATATAATTCATCGGTTTGGTTCGGTTATTTTTTCGAATAAAATCATAACCAAACCAAATACTATTGGTTTTCAAAAATCTAAAATCAAACCAAACCAAACCCAAATAAAATCGGTTTTATTTTATCGGTTTGGTTAATTTTTTGGTTTAAATCGGTTTTATCCAAACCGTGAACCCGTATGTATAACACGTATTTGGCCTTCAATTACCATCTCTCGATCATTTCAGAAACTGATAAATTTCTCTTTATTTCTACAAGCAATCACTCCATCTCTTCCTCTTTCGAAGGTAGTTTTCCTGGGTTTACATTGTTCCTCCATCTCAATACACTTTTTTCTTGATTGAATGTTAAATTTTTCATGTGCTTTCTTCTTCTCTGGCTTGAATTTCTCTATTTTTAGAAGACTTTTTCCATGCCTTTATATTGTTCCTAATCTACTTCTTTTGCAGGGGTTAATATTTGAAGAAGTTTTGGCAAATGAATTTCATATTTCACTACTTCTCTATGCTATGGCACTTTGCGCACTCAAGGTATTCGATAATATGCCTGATAGCACTAACAATATTTTGTTATATTTCTTTCTTCGTAGATTTTTCTCTATATCTCTATATATTGTGCAATCACTGGAAGATGCATCATCATGATAAATTAGAGAGATATAATTCCTTTGATAACAATATGTCTACTAGAAGTTTTATATGCATGTTAGCAGTTGTTCCTGATTTCCACATGCATTATGTCTTTTTGATGTATTTTTGTGTTAATTAATAACTAATTTGAGGCGGATAATGCACCTATTGTATTTGATAATATGTTTGTAAGAGATGGAATCTAAACTTTTATATTCTTGATTTTGAATAAAACATGTAAAGCAATTATAGTGTAAAGCCATTATACTCATGTAAAGATGTATTATCTTTCAAATGTTGTAGTACACCTAATATGAATCTCAATATATTTGGAATCTACAATGATGCTTGAAAATAAAGCTTACATCTGTATTACTATCTTTTACGATAAGACCATAGAAGAATCACACAACACTTAAAGTACGAATAACCGATTGATGTAATAGCATGTTTTTGACACCTTTTTTTTTAATAACTATCACTTGAGAAAAATATACTCCAGTATCAGATCTTAATGGATGGAGAAACAGATCTTAATGGATGGAGAAACAGGTGATAGCAGAATACTTTGAATAAAAATACTATTTCTGCAGTTTTCACTATTTTCTTTATTTTAAATCCCCACACCCCAAAAAGTCCTACTATCAACCAAAGGAGTTAAGTTATATGACATGTTGTATAGGTCATAGCATTAGTTTCAAAGTTATTAAAGTTATTTTTTTCCATAACTTGATAATGAAAAATGAATATTTCTATGCACATGCCAACGCAATACATAGGAGATGAAGGAAGAAAAGGTTTGCGCTGGAGAGAATATGAATAGTCTCCATCGGAATTAACATAATTCATAAGCCATCTCTGTTGCTTCTTGACAAACTTATATCTAATCTTCATTATCAAATGCTTTTAACATTGTTGAAAAAGTGAAATATGTTTCTAGAAGTGGTAGCATAGTCCTCATGACCATCCACTAACAGATTGCACGTGGCTGGTCTGTGAGGTGCAAAATTCACTTTTCTTAGTGCAATAGTTGGGAGAACTACACTAGCCTTGTAACAAAGGTTGATCCCCTTTCTCGATTTTCAACTAATGTGACTTTTTCAATTATGTGTATTGCTATGTTCTTTATATAAAAGTCAGTGATTTATCTATCTTTTTTTAAATCCAAATTTACAAGAAATTGCTTACTTTTGTTCAAAAGTTGATGGGAATGTGGCCCCTTAAAATTCTTGAGATTCTCTTTTAGTATCATAGTTAGCGCTTGGTTTGTACTGGATCGGGTGATACTGGAATAAAGATTCTCAAATGACCTGACAACCTACTTATGAGATATGAGTATTCAGAATCTTTTTGTTGGGCAAGTTTTCTCAATTGCCTCTTTCCCTTCTTAGTGTGTAATCTTGAGCTTAAAGTTATCTAATACTCATATTTTTAGATTGTAATTGAGGATTCTCATAATAGTTGTTGAGATTCTATTTTGCTAATTTAGGAGAATGACAACAAATATATATGTTTCCTCTCTATTCCTCAGTTCAGTAGTATTATTAAGTAGTCGTGTGTTCTCTTATTTTTAATGTATATCACTCTTTGTTGCTTCCCTGCTTCATCTCTTACTCTTTTGCTGACATATTTTTCTAGCAGATCTACTTTAGAAACTCTTCTTTTGAGCCGGGGGTCTATAGGAAACCATCTCTAAACCCCCACAAAGATAGGGATAAGGTTTACATCCTAACCTCCCATAGCTCACTTGCGGAATAACAATGGATATGTTATTGTATTTATCATATTTCTTCATGAGTAGACTGCGGTCATTTTATGTAGAAAATTGCAGCGATATGCATTTTAAAACTAATTGTGATTATCCTCTTTCTTCATGTTTATACTTGGCAAAATGTAGTACCTTGAAGGTTGTTTCTTTGTGTTCAAACATTAGATTAGTTATGAGCCCGTTTGGATTGACTTAAAAGTTGGTCAAACCTACTTTTAAGTCAGTTTTTGACTTCTGGAAGTGTTTGGTAAATATAAAAAAATAACTTAAAATAAGTAAAAAATGACTTAAAATAAGTTAGGAAGTGTTTGACAAGGTCAAAAATGACTTATAATGAGTTAAAAGTGACTTAAAATAAGTCAGAAACCAAAAGTATGTCTCCCTCTACTTTTTATTTTTTGACTTAAAAGTCATTTCGGTTTGACTTTTTATTTTTGACTTAAAAGCTATTTTTTTTAAGCCAATCCAAACGGGTTTGGTCAGTCTATGTTGATGATAACTTTAGGCTGATAATTATTGCCTGTGCACCAAATGAAAAACTGCAAACCTTAGTAATTTTATAAAATTGACACGTATTTTTATATTTTTGGAGTGTTATTTGGATGTGTTTCAATAATTTTTGCTAGCGGGCTGTGTCATTTAAGCATTCAAGTCTGCCAACTGGTTATTTTTATTATTCTGAGATCATCTAAAGATTTAAATGACATGCATCCATTTTGGCTCTTTGACAAAGATTCTCGACTTGTAATAAAATAAAAAATATTTTAAAGCAAAGCAATATTAGGCCAAAAGGAGAATGGTTATGGATGATTTATATAGTTGCCTCTAATTTTGTTCCTGATTGAAGCATAGTTGGGTTCTTTACATTTTGAAATTTTTTAACAGATTGAAGGATGATTTATATTATAAATCGACTTTAACGGCTCTTTGGGCTTACAATCCAAGAAGGAATCTTCATGAAACGAGGGATAATAATATGCTATATTCTTTTTAGTTATACAAAATCTAACAATGACATTTTAATGGCTGTCATATTTAGATGAATTGTTCATTGAGTAGTAGAATGTTGTTATGATATAATAGTTTAAAGTGCATGGTCTGCTTGATAGTGTATTTGAATAGTTTAAAAGGCAGGGGAGCTGAGATGTCACGACCCGGGAGCACCCCCAAGTCGTAACAAGGCGTACTCGACCCCGAAGGGGTTTTATACAAGCCACATAGTCATTCATTGCATTCAATAATGAAAATAGTGCGGAATAATAAAAAAACTTATTTACATCCACACATTTAAACTTCTTAAAACAACTTTAAAAACACACAGCAGAAGTCTAAGTCTCACATGGCCATCTTAGACACA
>JAJOOD010019182.1:0-38729 GCA_029582525.1 Solanum tacnaense
GGGAGGTCAAGCAGCTCCCAGATGATCAAGATGAAATGCCTTAGTCTTTTGTTTTTTTGGTGTAAGCAAGATTTAGTGGGGGAAGTAGATAGTGTAGTGGAGTTTATAGGCCAATTGTAAATTTTTGAAAATTTGTTTTTGGATTTGAGAATGATGGCACCCCCTGGGGGTTTGTAAATCCCTCCTCATCAATTTCTTGATGAGTTCTTTTGTGTGAATATAAAGTTACCTATTTCAAAAAAAAAAAGAAATTAAGGTTAGGAAAAAGGATCATTAATAGGGATTTGGAGTTTTCAATCTCCATATAATAGTTTGAGCTAGAGATAGAATAGCTAACCTGAAGCTTTTGGTGAATGGACAAATTAATTTGACACCCAAGTGCTAGCAAGGACATAGGGTGATATTCTCTTAATTGGGCCAAGAGATTTTAGGAGACATAGTTTCGTCAGTTTTGCAATGAAGAGGAACAAAAATGGTTGCTTTCCAATCAAACGCTTGGAAGTTTTCGTGTCCCTCAAGAGTCTAAAGAGAACTTTACTCTACTGGAGAGAATCGTTAATTGTCAGTCATATACAATAATTTAGTTGGAACTTGGAACTATTTATTGTTACAATTGTATGTTTCTTCACTTCTTAATACACCAAGCATATTTTCCCTCAATTAGTTTTTATTTTATTTTTTCATTTAATGTGCAGTGGATATTTGTTCTAATTGTGTGTTTCTTCTTTTACAGGCTAAATTTATTTAAAAAGAATTAACTGAAACTCTATTATCTTTAGTCAAATAAAAAGTTTTAGCCTAACTAATGGAATTCCAAGTGTGTATTTGTTTGTTTCTTCTTTAGATAAAATGCATATTTATTCTAATTGTGTATCTTTTTCTTTATCTAGCCAAATCTATAGAAAAGAAACTTGGCTAGACCACATGTTTTTAGCCATCTAAAAGGGTTTTACCCGAAATAATGGAGATTCAACTTAGTTTTCTTTTTATTTCATATTTACATGCAAAGACCATTTATTACAACTGTGTACTTTTTCTTTTTCGAGAAATATCTGCAAATCAAAATTTAGCGCTCTATTATTTTACGCCAAATACAAGTTCAAAACAGTAAATATTCATTTGTGTATTTCTTTTTATTTCATCTTTTTTTATGACTGTGGTGTTCGGGCTAGCTTTCGTGCGCCTCACTAATTCTACGTGATCCCTACCACCTACCACCAGCAACAGGTACCAGGTAACTTTGTCCACCAATGATAGGCTAGATAGGAAGAATCACCTAGTGATTTTTGTCTCCGGTTTCTTATTATTTCATCTTTAATGCAATGAACTGGCATTTCCTCTTTATCGGGCCAAAAAAGAAAGAATTTGGGTGACACTCCATTATGTTTAGTCAAATAAAAAGATTAGCTTAAACAATGGAATTCCAAACAGGTTTTTACAAATTTGTCCCCAGGAAATGATCCTAAACATTAATGAATAAAGCTCATCTTGTCTAAGACAACCATAACCACCCATCTTGTTCATCACTTCATTTTGTAAAGGGACATGTAAAAGTGTGAAATTCTAATGCTACAAACCTTATTCTTCTACCTAATTTCTAAGCGTATCGAAATCCTGGGACTCCATTGCGGCATTAAGTAAGGAGTTGGAGAAAAGTTTACCCGCATTGGCATTTCTAAGAAAATGAAAGACTTTGAAAGAAGGCTTGTCTATCCCCTTAGAAGAATAAGGGTCGTAGGGATAGGACTAATAAAGTCAAGCCTTATCTTAATCTTGCAAGTCTGTTTGTGTGCATGTCTGCTTTCTTGTTCTCAAGACGGCTTTTCAACGCATTACCTAGTTGAATAACTTATCTTAGTCTGCTTTTTAGGTTCTTGCACCTTATCCACCTTATTGAGGTTGGAATGTGATCTTTGCCTTCTTATCCAAATCTATCAACACTTTCTCATCTCGTGCAAAGTGCTAACTATCTGAAAGAGGGTACGGAGTTGATCCTCAAACCGTAAGGATGCAGCTCATCCTTGGTGAAAGAGAGCACAACTAGTAAATCAAAACTTCAACCCTCATGGCTCCAATTTCTGATTTCCTTATTCTTAAGTTTCCTAGCTTCTATAATTTGCAACTCCATTTAGCCAAAATTCTCTTTGGGTTCCTTTCTTCTTCAAAAATTAGAGGCCTTTAGCCCTTTACCACCATGATTTTTGTGGATTCTACAAGTGTGATAAATAATCAAAAAGCACTGAATTTTCACGACAATCTTATATGTTAGTAAAGACGCCAGAAACTATTTTTTCTTCTCTCTTTTTTTGGGTCACTCAAACATTTAGTCCATAGAGCCTAAAATGAAGCAAAAGACATAACCCATATGGGTTTTGACGCGAAATGCAAAAATTCTCCAACTTTAAACACATATTGGCTGCACATGATAGGCTAATTGGTTTCAAACTCATAGCTTGTGGAAAGAACCAACTCAACAAACAAGCCACTATATTGTGGACCAAACAGGAAGACAATACTCAGAGGCTAAAGTGATTAGATATTTCCAAAATAACTTCAAGACTTTGCCATTTATGAACATCCAATAACTTCTCAACCTCTCATCTCCAATTTACGCTGAAAACTGTTGATGTAATACCAGATTAATTAAAGATTTTTCATAGCCAACTATCATGCTATTCTAAAACATTATTTGTAGAACAATTTCAATCATTGTCAGGAAGCTCGTGTACTTGTCAAAATTCAATTAAGCCTCCAGTAAAGCATTTATAGCATTCCAATAAAGGCTTGTGTGCTCACATCTAAAATACAAATCACTTCTCTTAGGTGCTAAACATCGACCAAGCTCAACAACGGATTGCCTTCCATATATTTCATAACATGTTTTTCCCGAAAATATGTGCATGTCCTTTACCAGCTGTGAAGAAGCATATGTCTACAATCTTGAGCTCTTATCTTTTACCCAATGAGTAACTTAAGTTGACATTGCACAACTACAGAAGGCTCAAATTTCACAATAACAGCAGTAAAGAGGATGCAATGTTGAAAAGTGAGGCTTGAGAGAAATAATTGATCCACGGCTTCTGGGTGTCTATTTACGAATCTGATTCTAGAAGGGCTCCCAATAACCTTTATTTCCACCTTTAAGTAACGCAGCAATCTGTTATGTTCGCTATAGTACATTATGTTTCAAAAGAATACAATAGGCAAAAACAATAACATGTAACTAACCTGTTCTGCTTAAAGCATTCAAATCCATATATATCCAAAACTCCAATTTGTATCAGGGAATCAGGATCTTGCCCAACAGATCTGTTGATTTTTTCAACTAACCTGAAACAAGCAAGCGATGTACAATACTCTTATATAATCAACTTATATAAGTAGAACATTCACTATTGGATGCCATAAAGGATTTTGGGTTACCAATCGAATAATTGGGCATAAACAGTTTTCGCTAAAGTATCACGTCCTGCAACAGCAGCACCACAATCAAGAGCCTTAATGATGATTCCTTCGTAAGTTTGAATTGATCTTGTACAAAGTGTGGTCACCAACAGTTGTACGTCACACCTTAAAGAAAGAGGAATTGGGGATCAGTTGGACTGTCAAGACGTTAAGTAAAACAGGAAACTTAACACCCTTATAAAGCAATACGGCAGAGCTTGAAAGGTTTCAAATAATATCAATACTGAAGTCCCAAGACAAGAATTGTAAAGAAGGTAAAGATAAACAGAAGTCAGCAATCCCTCAAGGCGATACAAATACCACTAAATCCAAGCATGGTGAATAAGAGAGACCAGTCTTACAGTTCAACAAAACTCCAGTTACCTACCCTCTTTTTGAGAGTTCTGAGTTTGAATCTTCACGTCCCCTAGGCTACATTTTTTTAAATATTAATTTTTTATCAAGCAAAAGTTAAAATAAAAACCCATAAATTAGTCCTATCCTATAAGACAACATACACAGTGCTATCCTTTCCTAAATATTTTTCTAAGATGTCTTAAAATCAGGAATAATGCCAATACAGAACAGAAAGCAAGAAAAAAAAATGAAGAGCTATTGCAATAACTATTGAAGATGACATATTGATTATAACGAATTGCCAACTACATAAAACAGAGAGACATATTGAGTGTACCGCAACCATTTCACCGATACAAACTGTACAAATCAAAATTGAGTAATGAACATTATTCTAAGACAAAAAAAAGCATCGTTCACTGAGAGCCGAAGAAGCTTAAGAGAGCGGGCAATATATAATTATTTGTCAAGGGAGAAAGATCATCAAAGAGATGATAAAGGACGTGATAATCATTCATCAACCAGCAAAATCATCAGCAAATCAGAGAAACAAAAAGCTTAAATGTGTTGCCAGGAAGAGGAGGAGGAGAAGAAAAACTTACTTAAAAAGCTTAGCAGCCATCTGTAAATGAGACCTAGACTTTTCATCTTTTATAACTGATGAATCATGTTCTTTGCCCGGAGAGAATTCTATGTTTCCTAGATGTAGAATGGCTGCCAAGGTACGAAATATTGCTTCCTGGTATTAAAAGAACGATCCAATGTAGTAATTAGTGATGTAGAATAGAATGCTACTAAATACAGAAATACTGATTAGGATAACAAACTACAGTTGCAGAACCTGTTCCTCCTGACTAATTCCAACAATATCCATAGCTCTCCTTGTCTTGGTATACTCCTCAGCATTGCTAACTCCATCTAGCTCATAGGTTTTGCTCTGGTTCAAGTAGTGAAAGTCACTAGGATGACCCAGCTTGTATTTCTCAGCATCCTGAAGAAGTAAGAACATAGAAAGGAAATAACCTTAAACTTTCTCTGATGGTCAAATCGCATAAATTGGCCACTTAGAACAATTTAAATGTGCACATCAATGTCACCACATTGAAGTTAATACACTCACAAGGAAAAGAATATTAGAACACACATTTCACCTAGGACATAAAGAATGTCATGAATTAAACATCATAACTGAGCACACGGAGGGTAGAAAATACCATTCCAGATGCACATAATTGATAAAAGCAGTGATAATTCCTCTCTGGATCTGTTAGCTGAACAACACGAGATCTCTCCAGAAGATAAGTCCGAATTGCAGCTCCAGATATTCTACCACTTGCATCAAATTGGATCTCAACAAACTTGCCAAAACGACTGCAAGAAACAAGGATAAGAGGCATTAATCATAATTCAATAGACCTCAAGAACAATTTCCCCATGTTCGATATCACTTTACTGAATAAGTATGAGTTCAAAGATTCCAACAAACTAGAAATAACCAGTTTCATTGTAAGAAGGTGAAAGACGAGACAAGCAGAGATTCCATATAAAGGACAAAACAATGCTCTTAAAAAAGACTACAAAACCACCTTCACTGCTGAAATAATGAACATCACTGATTGCATCAAACGATACAGGTTAGCAAGACCACCATTAGTAGTTGAAAACACACCTTGAATTGTCATTCCTAATAGTACGTGCATTGCCAAAGGCCTCCAGCAATGGGTTAGACTAGACCAAAAATGAAAAAGGATTAAGAATTAGCAACATAAACTTTTTGAACTGTAAAATAATCAACCAAATTCAATCATCAATGGAACTTGCAAAAAAAAAAAAACAGAAAATGAGGGGGGGGGATCTCACTACAGCGAAGGAAAACACTGAAAAAAGAACCATGAGGATGATCTCCAAGCAAACAAGAATTGAGGTAGCAATCACGACCTAATTCACATTAGAACTTGATTTGATGATGACAGAAGACTAGGCAAGAAACTAATTGTAGCAATGAAAGTAAAGGACACTACAATTTATTCGACGAGCTTTAGAGTGTCATATGCATATTGGATGAAGAAAGAATGCAGTTAATTCACATGTAAGAGGAAGGTTGATTCTTGGTATGGTAATGGAATAAGATGTTTGGTTCTTTACATCTGGAAAAGGAAGGATGCCGTCCCTCCCAGTCTGAGCCACATTAGCTTCCTGACGGGAACATTCATTATTGCATGCAGATCTATCATGAAGCGACCAACAGGCTTCTCTCATATGACATCCCCCAACACCATATGTGAAATGCTTTGACCTCTATTCTTTTCTTTCGTGGGTGCATTCTGCAAACTGTTAGACTCAACCGCCATCCAATAAGTTTCTGGAGATGTTACCTCGGGTGCAATTGAGACGCATAGAAGTCTGGATGAAAACATCCTCCAAAGTAACAATAGATGGACTATTGAGAATTCATCTAAAACTGAGCTATGATCCAATCTCAGTCAGATGAGAGCAAAAACCAAAGAGGATATGTCTTTTTATTTCTCCTTATCAGTGTTTTTTAAGCGCACGTAAGCCCTAAAGCGAGGCTCAAAACGTGTTGTAACATTTTTCCTCGCTTGATGTGGTTTTGCGAAGTACGTGATCTTTTTATAATATCACGTACTAAGGAGGCACAAACCCCTCATGAATATGGATACTGTGAAAGTATATAACAAGCCTTTAGCCAGAAGTCAAGCCTCTCAAACAATTCAAAATTGAAAATGGGCATAGAAAACAAGTTATTGAGTGATTCATAGTGAGAGAAAAAGACCCCAATATATTATACTTGGTAGTTTACTGCATGCAACTATAGCGGATCTGAGAAAGGAATTTATTTACAATAAGAAGAATAAACTTGTCAAATTGGAAATAGGACGGTCTCAATTTGGAGAAGAAATGGCTTAATGAACACAATGACATGTTAGAGTCAATAAATGATAATAAAGGTATTTATACTGCCAAATCTAGCTATAAAATTTTATTTTCTATACAACAGGGAGAGGTGACTGTATAAGGCAATCTGGGAAAGCAAGGCACCTCCTAAGGTGGCACGCTTTTGGTGGATTGCAATCAACAAAATTTGCCTCTCACAGGATAGCCTAATGAAGTGGAGTATTTTACTGTAAAATAGATGTCATACGTGTGAAGTTGAAGAAAAAACTATAGCTAGTTTCTTCCATAGCTCATAAAGAAGAATGTTATCTGTACTCTGACCCAATTGAAAGCTGCACTTTCTTGGTGTTTGGTGAATAATAAGTCATACCTGACTGCTACTTTCAAGTTCTTTTTTAATATTAAAAATAAAAGTTGCTCTCACTAACGGAGACAACAATAGTCCTTGAAAAAATAGTACATGAGATAAAGTAATTGAAAAAGACATTCTAATGAAGCTAATAGATCACCAAGCAGTCAGTCTTAGTGGGAGACGCTCTATGTCGACATGCCGAACAAAAATTGACACCCTTCGAAGAAAATAATAGAAAGGACCCTAATAATTGAAATTCCTAAAGTTGCAAACAGAATCACCATTTGATGTTTTGCCTATAAAACCAGTAAGCAGCAGTACCTCGAGAACTTGTTGTTCAACTGTTCGGTCATCAGCAGCAGCACGACCACCAACATATGTAAGGTATTGCATTATCAACTTTGTGGTCTCCGTTTTCCCTGCTCCACTTTCGCCGCTAACCAATATAGATTGGCTTTGGTTCTCAGACATCATAGTCCTAACAAGGAAAATTTGAGCAAAAACAAATCATTAATTGATTCACTTTAGGTAAATGTCACCAGATCCCCAAATGACAAGTCAGCAAACCTGTACGATGCATCAGCCACAGCAAACACATGAGGGCTAAGCTCACCAAACGGAGCTCCTTTATATTGCTCCATCATGTGTACATTGTACAGATGTGGAAGTTTAGTGAATGGATTGACAGCTATTAAGATGCTTCCTGTATATGTCTATTTAAGGAAAAAAGGGGGAAATCAATTATGTTGCAACGCACCCTGTAGGATGATGGTGTTAGAGCATATGAGAAAATGGTTATTTAAGCTAATGAAGACAAAAAATGCACCTGATGAAACCCAACCAGGCGAACGATGATTTTTAAATAAAGCACGTAATTTGATGACAGTAGCTTTTGGTTCAACATTTAGGTAAGCACAACATATGTCAAAATCCATGATCAAGATATTTTAGAAGCAGTCACAGGAAATAGCTTTCATTCTTTCCTCCACCAAAATATTATCAAGGATATACTTTTAGCAAATATTGCAAACACACTGCAATGGTGTAGGGGAAAAAATCAATCTGCTATAGTGAATAAAAGTCAATAAAGTGTCTTAATACCCATTTTAGTCGAATAACAAAGTGACATTCAGAACAAGGTATATTTACTATTCATCTATCGGAGCCAACGTAGAACCCGGAACTATACCAAAATTGGCACTGGTTGATACTGGAATTTAATTGTCTTATTGCTAGAACTCTAAATGGAGATCATAAAAGGAACTATTTTAGCAAACTTTATTTACTTCTTTGTACATAGACATCACAGAGAATCACAATGCTTCAAGAAATAAGATAAGGAACCTTTATTTTAATTGTGATGCATTTTTGTTTTCCTTCCTCCTTCAAACTAAACACTATACAATCAGTTGCGGCACCCCCCCCCCATACTTCTGCCTCTATCAGGAGACTACACCAGTCCCCCTGCTCCACGTCCAAAGCATCCTTCTTAAAACAGTAATTAATGCTAGAAGTGGCATCTTAACTATGTGTAGACATGAACACTCTTATCAATAAAAAGATTTTAGCTTTTTCTTAATTTATATAGTTGGAAGATATTGTGTATATAAAAAGAAAAACCAAGGATTAAAAATCACAACTCACATAAATTTCATTAAGACCATATCGTCTCTGAAGATTGTCTAAAACTCCAGGCTCATTCAAATAAGTCAATTTGGTCATATCATCAACTCCTCCATGGTCTGCCTCTTCATCCCTTGGATACAGCTTCTCCGGTAATGACAATACCTAAAAAAACAAAATTTACTCACATTTTCCATCAACCCATTTGACCAAAATTAACAAAGAAAAATCAAAACGAAGTGTTCGTCTCACTTTCTTGCCATATTCAGTAACAACTTGGACTTGTTTACCGATAAAATCAGTCACTTGAGCAGCAACCCAAGCGGAACTTTTGTCGTCGACCCATACATTAGAACCCTTTCGCAGTGTCATATTATGGGTTTGGATTAGCTTAGAGTGGCATGAAAGAAGAACAACAACTGGTTTCAGTGAAAATTTGGGGATTTTTCGGATTTGAAATTTGAATTGGTTTCAGCAATAAGCAAAACCCTAGAGAGAGAAGAAAAAAAGGACGATAACAACAAAGAAGAAGAGGTTGATTAATTCAGCTTCCCGCCCTAAAACCAAAAATGGAGAATCTGACAGAGTCCAAATTTTTGGCCTTCAGTTCCCCAACGTTATCTTAAGAATATTTACTAAATGGGGAACTTAGAGCTCCACATTTACACTTTGAGGTACTACTTTTTCAAAACTTTCTTATTTTGGGATTGAATTGCATGTGGATTTAAGCACCTATTATGAGTTTATGACCATACTTGTGAATCTTGTTAATAGTGGGATGGCAACCTAAATCATACTTCATTCTCTAGGGTATTTTAACTTTTATATTTTATTAAAAATATTTTTTTTGACTAATTAAGAAAGTATTAATTCTTCTCTTTCAAATTTATTTATATTTCCTTAGATAAATGACTTTGAGCATAACTAAGACATAATGTTAAGTAGGCGTTTTGGTTTGGGCATGTGATCTCACGTTGATTCCATCTCATTATTTCATATAATGAGATAACATTCTAAATTCTCCAAAAAAAATCACGATTTGAGAATTTCAAATCATGATTTGGAATTTTTTAAATACCAAAATTGACCTACAAAGTTTATATTTAAAAAAAAAAAAAAACTCACAATTAATTTATATATCTACTAGTCATTTGTTTCATATATATGTAAATAAAATTTGTAATTCTTATCATTACTTTTTAATATGTTTATATCTCATATAACGATTATTCTCGCCAATATGGAAAAAAAATATTTCAAATCGATTCTTAATTAACCATTTATATTCACTAAATTCATTATTTATAATCAAATTTATTACTACTTCATTCAAATCAATGTTTAATAATAAAAAAAAAAAGTCATCACTATGTTGAGTGGACAAGACTAACTACTGTGGCGTTAATTGAAAAAATAATTTTCTTAGTTACTAACAACTTGAACACTAAAACTTATGTTCAATTTTATTTTTTATTAAATTAAGGTTTGATCAATAAATGTTGTATTTTTAGAATAGTTTTGTGATGTTGAATTATGCGGTTTTATAACTTTTTGCTTATTTGGTAAGATTGTATAAAGAATTGGGACAATTTTAATAGTTTTACAATTTATGAATTTTTATGTTTATGAGCAAACATAGAATATAAAAAATCTAAATTGCATGTCTAAACAAAACTTCAACTTCATCTCATGATTTCATGTTATGATTCTATCATAATTTCAAATCGTGATTTCATATCACATGGTCAAACAGACCCTTAAATAAGTAAGGATAACTTAGTAGGCATTTGGACCTGCAATTCAAGATCGTAATTTAAAACCAATGTTTGGCATGCGATTTTGAATTATGATTTCAAATCTCAAATTCTCCATAAAAATGAAATTTGAGATTTCAAATTGTGATATCATTTTTTTTAAATGTAAGACTTGACTCATAAGTTTATATTTTGTAAAAAAAGAACATCATTTTAAATTCTTACCAAAAAAAAAAAAAGATGCTCATCGTGAAGAGATTGTTCGTACCATGTAAAAAAATTATATTAAATAATAATTAGTTACTACTATTGTTAACTAGTGTATCTTTGTAAAATTATGTGTATTTAAAAATATGTAATCACAGTAATTATCTTTAAAAGAAACATGGAGATATGTGATTTATCAATAGGTGTTTTAGGATATTCCGATATTTTGTTTATGAACTACTTTCCCACTTGGTAAGATTGTATAAAAATTACAAATTTTTTAATAGCTTCACAACTCGTGGGTTTTCATGTTATGAAAATAAACTACAACTCAAGAAATTCAAATGAGTAAATTCCTTAAATAGTCATTCATGATTGAGAATTTGCCCTGTAATATCATTTTTGTATTTTTAGGACCACAATATCATTCAACTATTCTTATTTTTCTCAAAATATATTTATCTCTCCTAATGGGATGTCATGTCACATTATTATTAATTTTTAACAATTTTGTTTTAAACAATACAATAAAAGCTTGGTTAATGTCTCTATAAGCAACTCATTTTAAGTATTCAACAGAAGCATTTACTCTATTCTTGAATTTTATAAAAGATAATCAAATTTTAAATTTAAACTAACGAATATTTATTTGTTAACATTTTTAAAAAATAATTATAAAAAAATCACAAGTAAAAAATATAAGCAAGTAAAATTCACATACTAATATACTAACAATTTTTTTTAAGAAAATGATAATTCTTATCGAAATTGAACTATATGTTCCATCATGCAAGAGTTCTAATACGTAATATTTTATATAAAAGAGCCTTGGTTCTATATATTCTTCCAATTGTATCAATATGCTCTATTTAAATAAAAAAAAACAAATCTTGGGATTTTAAATAAAAACATATGTCAAATATACTAAAATGTCTTTTCATTTTGTAGTGAAAAATCAAAATTAAAAAGTTGCTAAAAAGAAAAAAAATAAAAAAATTCTTTCTTTAAAATTTTATTTTTTTAGGACAAATAAGTTTAAACAAATAAAGTATTTGATTTTTATCAAGGTAAAATAATCAAAAATAAAGATTTGCCTTCATAATAGTAGATTAACGGAATACATATATTGTAAAACTAAAACCGTAGCTTATATATACAAATAACATTTTGATATCATAACTAAAAAGTTGTGTGCTAATAATATTCAACTTAATGTACTCAAATAAATAAGATAATAACTTTGCATAATTAGTTTTAAAAAATATAAACAAATAAATAATAGTTAATTTTAATTTCAAATGTTATTATCTTTTATAAAATTCAAGAATGGTGTAAATGATTCAATTGCATACCTAAAAGAAATTGCTTATATAGACATTAAACAAACTTTTATTATATTGTTTAAAAAAAAGTGACATGGCATCTCATTAGGAGAGAGAGTATATTTTGAGGAAAATATGAGTAGTTAAATGATATTGTGGTCTTAAAAGAAATAAAAGTGATATTATCGGGCAAATTCTCAAATATAGGTGACAATCTAAGGAATTTACTCAAAATTTAAATTGCATATTCAAATAAAAAAAATCTACTTCATTTCATGCCTTAATGAGACACCTTTTACTTTCTAGGGTGAGTTCAATTCTTTTTTTTCTTTTTTTTATGACAAGGGAAACCCGCAGCCGCTATCCTTTAGGTGCGCACAGGGTAAAACCCCCGCTCCTATGCAATAACTCGCAAACCACATAGGAGAGGTAACCCGCACTAGGCAAGCCTGGTGCGACGAGCTCGACCCAGAAGGCAAACCCCTTGCTTTCGCTGGCAAGGGGTTTCGAACTTGAGACCTCCAACATGAAAGTCCCAAGCTCAAACCACTGGGCCACCCCGAAGGGTTGAGTTCAATTCTTAATGGGGTGTCTAAACTAAAAACACATTATAATATGTGTTGGAGGAAATATTCACTTTTAAATTGTTCTCACGGAGATTTATATATTAGGAAAATATTAACTAACTTTCAAATTTTGAGATTTCTTTATAGTAGGTAACATATAGCATTTAGGTATGTTTAATGAAATATGGTATGTATTCAAACTCGTGGACTTAAGGAATTCAAGTAGTTGAATTTTAAGTGGTGATAGAGATGGAAAGAACAAATCCATCCACAATAATGTTAGAATACTAGAGTTCTTTGTCAAGATTAATATTATATATTATGTTTCAATTACATCATTTTAATAATGAAACAATTAGTATATTTTCATTCAACCATGATTTTCACATTATCCAATACAAAATATTTTATTTTTAAAAAAAATAATACTATTTCAATTGATTGAACAGCAGCGTATTAAATTTGTACTTTATCATTGAAATCTCAAAAATTTATTTACCTTAATACTCCCCTCAAACTAATCATAAAATGTGGATCTACTATAAATTATTTTATTTTATTTTTAAACTAGGATTACGTGTCATTGCATTTGATCACTAAAAGTCAAAAGTATTCTAATTAAATAGCATCACTTATTAATAGCAATTGCTACGAAGAAAAATGACGTTTTGTTAGAAAATGCGTCTCCCTTTTTCGTTTTCTCATTTCTTGGTATCCCTTGTTTATAATTACAAAAACAAATCTGTCCAAAATCAATTACTTTTTCCGTTTCTATTTATATATCATTTTTATTAAAAATAAATATTTTTTTAAATATCGTTATTTTTCTTATTTTACTATAGCAAGTTGAAAATTTTTATGATGGATATAGTGTGGGAGATAAAACTTGTAGAAGGTTTTTCTTAGAATTTGTCAAGTGAATTATTGGTCCCATTTTTTAAAAAATGGGTCAAAGACATGGGACCTACAAAATATATTTTATCTATTAAAAAAAATCTCTCATACAACTATGACATGGTATACATCATTTATGGTAAAAAAATTCTTTGAAAGTTATTAATTTTGAAAGTATAAATTTCACCAGTATAGGAAAATTAAATAATCAATTCATTTTTATTAGTCAATTTAATTAATCAAAATAAATCAATTCATTTTTATTAGTCAATTTAATTAATCAAAATAAATCAATTTATGTTTATTTATTGGAAGTTTGACTTCAAGATAACACTAAATAGGGGTACAATTAGTGGCAGAGCAAGAAATTTTATCAAGAGTGTCCAAGAATAATGGTTTGTGACTGTCAAATAAAACAAAAAACATTGTGTTATTTGGGTTTTGAACCAAAACTTCTTGATTCGAATAGACACTCATTACCATTGCGTCAAAGGCGTAGTTTTTGTCAAGGGTGTCAAACTTTGAATATATATCCTTTAAATGTAGAATTTGACATATATATACAATGTAATTTTTCAGCGAAGGATGTCTAGTTGGACATCTTGTGATGATTGTAGCTCCGCGCCTCTGAGTACAATGATAAATTTACCTAATTTCTTAAGGAATGTAAAAATCTAAAATGATGACAATTAAATAGGAACAAATGAAGTACTATTTATTTATATTTTATATAATAAATAGAAACTTTTAGGACTAAAATATTTCGTGTGTGACACATCAATGAACAAGATAAATATTATTTTTTATATAAAATAAATAGCTTGCTTATTAAGAAAGTGATGACATGGCAAATAAGTAGGAGTAGACGTTACCTATTTTTGTCTTTCCTTTGTAATTTAGCAAAAGTGTGCACTTCACTACAAAATGGGAGTACTTAGATTTTTTGATCTTAAGAGAGAGAGAAATGTGAAGTTTCAAAATTTGGACATTTAGAAAATTGTGGAAACAAAAGGGACGTAATATTTGGTCAAATTTACGGGGCCAACCAGCTGTGACGTAATTCAAATATCAATGGCGCTTGCTTCAAAAATAAAATGTTGAAGATAATACTATTTATTATTATTATTTATGTAAGAAAATTAAAATGTCTATATCTAATTATGGTGTAGATATTGAAATTTTGTAGAACTCTACAAGATGCGTTTAATTCGAGTTGGGACTCTACATGCGTTCAATTCCAATTATGATTCTTGGAGTCTACTCAACTCAAACCTAGTTTATGCCTATATAAATGATACTAAATTCTTTTAAGAAGAAATCTCAAATATTTCACAAATTCATGAAATATTCTTATATCAATTCCAAATCATCTTAATTTGAGAAATACACCACTAACGCCTCTCAAATTATGAAGATCAATTTCAAATTATCTTAGTTCGAGAAATACGCCACTAACGACCCTCAGATTATAGAAATCAAGTCCAAATCATCCAAGTTTTGGAAATACGCCACTAACGGACCTCGAATCATGGATAAATGGGCTAAACCATCGGTAATCCCTTAAAGTTGGCACGAAGTTTCACTTAGACACCTTAACTGGACGATGTTCATTTTAGACACCTCATGTAGGAACACGTTGTGCCATTTTGACACTTTTTTTCCAATCAACAAAATTATATGAGGTGTGTGTTACACTCGTGAATGACGTGTAAAGTGACAAATTAAACGACGACATTTGTCATTTGTGTCAAAAAATAATTCTTAAATAATGACTTTTGAGTAAAAATAAAAAGTAACCAATGAATCAATGACAAATGGATTTTTGCCCAAATTGTTAAAAGAAAGAAGATTTAATCAATTGTTTATGAAATGTATACATTAACATGATAATTTTGATTTGAGATAACATAAATCTTTTAACTTAGGAAACTAACCATATTTGATACCTTGGTGGTAAGAAATCTATGTCAATTTATTCTATTGAAGATAACATAAATCTCTTTACTAAGGTAACTAACCATATTTGATACTTTTTGGTTAGAAGATCTATGTCAATTTATTCTATTGAGACCATAAAAAAAGGTTTGAAACACTATATAAAGAATGAAGCATAAAAGCAATTAACACATGAAAAGCAAAAACATATTATTTTCAGTTTCATCATGAGTAACTTCAATCTTTTTGTATCTATTGTTGTTCTTCTCCTTCTAAATACATCAGTAGAAGTTGCATCTATCAGAATTGAAAACATTTCAACCAAATCCTTAAAAGTCAGAGATTTTTCGATCTTTAGTGAAGTTAAAAACTTTTCAATCCATGCGCATAGTTCCTACAGGGCCAAATCCACTACACAATGTTACCCCTCCAGATTCTCAAAATACCCCAAATACATTCACTACACTCAAACCCAATGCAACAAAGAGTTAGCATTTGAAAGAAAAACTTCATCAGATGTAATAAAGTCATAGACATATGCATTCAATAAAATTGAGGTTGCTTCATTATATTTTATTAATATTATTATAATATATATATTTTTATTTGATATTTGTGTAATTCTAAATAAATAATTATAATTTTTGTACTATTATGAATGCTAACAAAACCTTATGATTATTAGTACGGACACTAGAAACATATGTTGAATATAAAATTAAAATAAATCAAGAATTGTAAAATTAGGAGAAAGTAAATATATATATATAAATAAATAAATAAATAAATAAGAGTGATGCGACCACCTCTCAATGGCAAACTTTGACATTTATCTTCTTTTTTTCTAGTTTATTTGGGTTTTTTTTGTTTTTCTTTATTTCATCTATAAAAATTAATATGTAGACACTTAGAAATCATTATTTAAGAGGCGGACATTTACTATCAATTTCAAAGACTCATAATTTAGCTATCATTTGCGCATGATTTAACATTACAATAACTAATATAACAAAATTAGTTACCAATGGTCTTTTTGGTTACTATTTTCAATTTTTGCATTTTACAATAATATTTAGTACTATATATATATATATATATATATATATATATATATAATATGATTCATCATTTTGTATTCAATGGGTTTTCGCAATAAATGTACGCAAATGTAGAGGTCCTTAATTTGGAAGCTTGGTGTGGCTTCTCAAGATCTCCTTAAAAAAATTAAGGTGTCGTGATGGTGAACCGGGAAAGAGAGCAGAGATGTCATCTTGTAAGAAGCTCCATTCGGAAATTAATATTATTTCATTAAATAAGTGAGTTTACATCTATGTTTGATTTTTTGCACTTTTTTCATGAAATTATTCTTTCGTGTGTGGCTGATTTACATTAGACTTAGGCTGTCACATGCCATGGCTTCGTTGAATTTTTTTATCACATATGTATATATAATTGAAAGTAAAAATTTATAAAGTTACACTGCTTTTCATCAAGAGCATTGCAAGTTATTTGATTGTCTCATGACCGGAGCCTACACCCTGAATATGGCCGACAATTAAGAATCATTGTTGGTCCCCATGAGAACCAATATGCATAACATCGTGAATCTTCAAATCACAACAATTATTAGTTCGGGTCTCTCTTGGAACCCACAGATATAAACTGTTAGTGTACCAACATGGTGCCATTCCCAACTTCATGTATCAACATAGTATTTTGTATGCAAGTTAGGGTACAAACGTGGTACCCATTCCCATTGTACCAGTGTGGTACCCATTCCAGATGTTAGTGTACATACGTGACACTCGTTCCAAATGTCAGTGTATCAACGTGGTACATGATTTCAATCATCAACACATAGCACAATCACAATCATACATGTAGATTCATGCAAAATGTCCATTGCATGCGATTAACAACAACATTCATTAAATATTATCTTTCCAAGTTATCTAATCATATATCATGCATGCATTACTAACGACGCTGTTAACAAGCACATATATCATAAATGTGCAACAACAACTATCACCTATCTCGAAGTATGCCTGAATGCTCTAAAGAACATATATGTCCCCTTGTTATGATTTTTTGCTTATTCAAGTAAAAAAAGTATTGAAATACAATAATCAACGAACAATGGCCTAACTAAACCCTGCATATATCAAAATCCTAACCCCCAGGCCACCCCCGTGATCATTTTACCCAACAAATGTCACGACATAGAATGACAAGTAATGAGTACAAGGGTAGAACTATACAGAACATAACACTAGCAATAAGAAAAGATAGAAACGAAAGCAAACTAAAAACTCTATAAAAAGGAAACCTTCCTAAAACCTGGAAGTCACAAGTACAAATTTGTCTAACAAGAATAAATATAAGTCCTAAAAGTGGACGAGAACAAGCCGTCTCATAGGCAAAAGACAAGCTAACATATATACAGAAAGAGACAGGTTGATCCATGATGCCAAGTGCTCACCCTCATCTCCGATATCCATAAGTTGCAAAAGACAGCACAAGAAATTACCGTTGGTAGCTAGTACGAGGACCTTCATCACGAAGAGATATAAAGTGTAGCATAAGTACCAAGGCAAAGGTACTCAGTAGGCATCATAGGCCAATCGAGCAAGAAAGGTAAAAACAATCTGATAAAATAGAATCTAGACACAAACAGAGGTCAAGGAAATATGAAAAGAAGGCACACGAGCATACTGAAAGTAGATCTAAGTACAACTAAACTAAACCTAACAGTTACCCATAAGTCAGAAGGTATACTCGTGCACAAGTTGGAATAGAAACTTGAATGGACCCTATAAGCCCGACGAGTACAAAGAATAGCTAAAACTATAAAGATAAAGCACCCAATCCCATGTCCAATAAGAGTCAATCGAGACTCGAACCCAAATGTGATAGTATCCTTAATGAGTAACATCCACAGAGTAATAGTCTCAAGCTGAAAATAATGGCCTCGAACAGTAAAATGTCAATCTCAGACTGGAAATAACGGCCTTGAACTGTAGTGCATCGACCTCAAATAAAATATAATCACCATAACACACAACCTCATAGCCCCACAAACAGGAGCATGAAAGCGACAACTCCAAAAAGAATTCCAATACCAAGCTAAGCCATCGTGGAACACCATCCACTCAAAGTTATCAACAGAAGACTCCTAGTATCATATAACTCAATCTCCAATCCTCGCAATAGCACAAACCTCCAGTAACTCATCGGAGACCCAACGATAGGGAGTGAGAATAAAAGGTCTAATAAGCTACGCAAATGCCTAAACTAAGGCTCATACTGTCAAACTCAAGCCTTCTATTCCAGTCTACAAGGACCTATTTCGTCCGAAACGACGTAAAAAACATGGTTGAAAAGCAAATGGGAAGAGTAAAAGGCATCACCAGTCTATCCTAGGTTAAGAAAGAGTATGCTTCAAAACACACATAATTGTACAAGTAATTCACATAGCATGCTGCAACACATATACAACCCCGATCTAGCACGGTACTACCATTGAAATGAAGCTGATCAATCCTAACATATGGTCTCAAAAAGTAAAACAACAATAACTAGGTACCCACATCCAATTCACAATAATCATCATGAGTTTACACATTTATGCTCATTCTAGAAAGAAAAAAAGGCATAGCTTACTTGTAGGCCGACCGCACGCGCTCTAAATCACAAGGTTGAATCTTTTTCTTTCTGAACGACATGCTGCATCGCTATCAAAATTAGGATCACAACATAAGTACGGTCGTTAGGACACTAAAAAATACAAAACAAAGATATAAATTTTTTAAAGTCAAGGGAGTATTGTGGGATCGCGCCGGAATTGACTCCGTCACGAGGTCCTAAACTACGCATCGAACTTGCGTTCAGAAATTTAACACAATTCGTGGCCTGAAATAGAGGAACAACAATTGTGCACCAAATCATAAATTTAATCATAAAAAAGAGAAGGGGCAGCAACTCAATCAAAAAATTCACCTCAAACAAAGGTCCCTCAAAAGCTCCCAACCACTTCACCACGTAGACTCAAAGGTCATGGACACGTAGAACTTTGAATCACCAAATTTTGATTCAAGAAGACCAAGAGATTGCAATAACAACTCTCAAAATAGTTGTTGAGCGCGTCTTGCTTTATTTATAAAGACATGTCTCAGCTCTTTATCGCGGTCGGGAGAAGGAGGGTGGCGATCGTGAGTCATTATGAGCTGACCATTGCGATCACGCAGACACTGCCTCATTGTTGTGATGACCAAAGAGGGTCAACTCCTCATCGCAATCGCAAAAATGGATCACGCGGTCACGAAGCACTTAGGCCCAGGTCTTCACGATCGCGACCAAAGGGCACGCAACCGCGAATGGCCAATCACCCTGCACCAGCTGATGCATATTAACTGGTTTTGGTAAGTTGGGAATCTCTGATAGGGTGTTTCAAATTCGTTCAAAACCCATGCACTCACACAAGATATGCAATCCTACTAAATTCAATATTTCGGACTCTGTGAAGTAGTCAAAATTCCCTTAGAAGATCATCTCGGCAAAAAGTAGGTCCCACAACCAAACTTCATTTGAGTGAAAATCCACAAGAATGTTCAGAATTAACCTGAAAGCTGCGGGATCCAAACGAATGGTCATTCTAGACCAAACTCAACATTCTAGAGCCAACCGCCCTGATGAAATTCCCATCGAGATTATATGTAGAAAATGGCCCGAAACCCTTTTTTTTGTATTTGAGTTCTTGAAAACACATAGGGGCAATTTTGGGCATCCTACATCAGTTTTCCCATGAGAATCACATGTAATTGTAAGAATTTGACTCCCTGATTTTTTTAATAGTTTGTTAAGCCTTAGAAACTAGGTGGTTAACATTGGGGGGAGAGTTTTGAGCATGAATTCATGATGGGAATGAGCACTAAGTTGGGGAAGATGATCACATATTGGTCGGGGTTGAAATTTGTTAGTGATCCGGATAAATAAATAGGCCATTAATGATTGATTATTGTTTGCATTGCTTATTATAGACCAAGAACATGCCAAAACACTATGAAAGTGTCATGACCTGATTTCCCGAGTTATGATGGCACCTACTAAAACCCACTGGTAGGTAATCCAACTCGTACTCAGAACGACAAGTAGTGAGTACAATGGTGGAACCAAATAAAAAATCATACGAACAATAAGAAATTGTAGAAATTGAAGCAAACCAAAATTATATAAGATAGAAACCCTCTCAGAACCTGGAAGTCACGAGTACAAAGTTATATAAGATGAACAAATACAAGTCCCAAAAGTAGACCACAACAAGCCGTCTCAAAGGCAAAAGAAAAGCTAACATATATACATAAGATGATAGGCTGATCTAGGAGGCCAAAGTCTCACCTCGCCTCCGATATCCACAAGCTACAAAAGATGGCACGAACGGTCACCGTTGGTAGCTGTTACTAGGACCTGCATTGCGCAACGAGTACAAAGTTATCTAAGATACAAGTCCCAAAATTAGACCACAACAAGCCTTCTTAAAGGCAAAAGAAAAGCTAACATATATACATAAGATGATAGGTTGATCTAGGAGGCCAAAAGCTCACCTTTGCCTCTGATATGCACTCTTAGTCACCTCTCACTAGAGCATTCATAGTTTGAGTTCATTCTCCATTCAAGTCACAATCTATTCGAACTACGTTTGACCTGATTCCAGCTTCAACGGGATACGTAGGCGCCACAATGGCTCGGGCATGTTCTCCGTAAGATTTCCATATTTTTACAGCGTAAACTGGAGTAAATATTTTGAGTAGGTCTCCAAAAATTTCACAATGGAGATAGTTGCTACAAGATTGAATAACAGATGTTGTTAAAGTTGAACAGTTCTTTTAAGGAACGCCCTAAAAAATTACGCCAAGGTTGTACTCAGACTTAGATTTATAAGGCATCACTCCGAGTTGGTTTGTACCTTTGCATACATTTTTTGTACATGATGTTATATTCATTGTATATTTTTGATTTTATTTCTCTTACATTCCATTAAAAAAAGATTTTGTTTGACATTTTTAAAATTTGGGAGGTCCTCCGGTAAAACTTACCAATCCTACACTCCTTTCTTCTATGTCTGATGGAGCTATTCTCAGACAGCCTCCCTTCAATGTGACTCGTTGATTTTTTCATTTTTGTTAAGTTTTCTTTAAATAATAAAAATATTTTTTTATTAAATTTGGGTTGCCCGACCTTTCAATGTGGTTCATTGGTTTTTCATTTCTATTATTTTTCTTTAAAATAAATAAATAAATCATTTGTTGTTCAAAACATATTTTTATGTCACATCTGAACGAACCATGCAAACCTGATTCTCATCAATGAGATACGTAGGTAGCCCTTTTAGGGTTCGGTATTCTTTATTCAAAAGATATATATTTTTTTAAAATGTTAATATTTTTTAAACCAATTTTTGACTTGGTTGGTGCCAACACAGTTCAAGTGTGCAGATAAAAAATAATTGTTCCAATGGAGAAGATTGACTTCTTGTTTAATCATAGATTCTTTTGGTACCTCTCGTTCTTACTTTTGTTACACTTAAAAATAATCTATTGATACATTCAAGATTAGAGCAAAACCCGATTCATTGTTTCATGTGCATTGTGTGATGAGTTTTTAATTAAATTCAATTGTGTTGCTTTCTTGATCTAGAACTTGACCTAAATGTTTGTTGAGGCAAAATCCTGAGTAACGTTTGATTTGAGAAATGATTGTAGGTCTTCTTTGACCCGTTTGAGCCTTTCAAATCCCACCAAATGACATTAATCCTTAGTATGTCCCCACTTTGAGCCTTAAGCCTTTTATTTGGACAACTACATTTTAGCCTATACCATTTTTGAGTGCTTGTATGCACTATCCTTCTTTTGGCTTGACTTTCTTGAGCGCACTGAAGACGTGCAATGTGACAAAAGAAGATTCAAAGTTTAAATTTGTCAAAGACAAAAGTTACAAAGTCCCTAAAAATCAAGAATACAAAAATAGTCCAAAAGAAAAAAAAGAAAGAATCGAAAATTCCCAGTTGTTCAAGCAAGCTAATTGCAACAAAAGAAAATAAACACTCCAAACAAAAAAGAAGAAAATTCAAAAGATGATGAGAAGGGGAAAAGCTCAGACAAGCAAATCTTCAAAAGAAGTCAAAAAGTACAAAAGGAAGGGTGAATGAAAATATTTTATTTATAAACTCAAAGGTTCTTGAATCTTACTTCAAGTTTTATCTATTCTGTATATTTCAATATTTTTCTATATATTGAAAATAACTAGCAATATCCCTATTTATAAAAGAAAGAAATCAAATTAAACTAGGACTAGGAACCACTATAACTAAAAAATCCTAACTAAACATAAATAAGTAAAAATACCATAAATAACAAATCTTAATCAACTTAGGATTCCTACTCCAACTTTGAAATATTATTTCCAACATTCTCCCGCAACTCAAAATTGTATACTCTTGTCTTTTTCTTCCTGTTATTGTTATTGTTGTTGTATTGGAGTACTTCTATTCAATCTTCAATTGTTGGAGTACTTCTCTCCGATCTTTCAATTGTTGGAGTACTTCTCTTCGATATTTCAATTGTTGGAGTACTTTTCTTCAATCTTCAATATATTGTTGGAGTTCTTCTCTTCAATTCTCATTTTTTTCTTGGTTGTGTTGGAGCATCTTCTCTCCAACTTCCAAGTGTTGGAGCACTTTCTCTCCAACTTAAGATAATTATCAAGTGTTGCTTAACTCAAGTCTCATGGAAAGATGTCCTTGACAATCAATCCAACTTAATTCATTAGAATAACTCTTTAGAACATGCGTGAGCAACTATCACCATCCATGATCACTTTTACACTTAGATTCTATTAGGTGAGAAAAAACCTTTCAATCTTAGAATCTTCATTATGTGAGAAAACCTTTCACATCATGTTCATTATGTTTTCATGAGAAAAGCTTTTCAATCAACACAACAACAATATCATAATCATTAACACTTCACTCTCAAAGTGTTCTTAAAGCATTTACATAAAACTTCATAAAACATGCATAATCTCATACTTCACCTCCTTGAGGTTCAAAATTTACATTCAATCAACACATCTAGGATTCAAGCACTAGACATGGATATCATCCTAACTCATGTGATTCGATCACTTCATGCATTCAAACATTCATGAGGTAGATTAGGTGAGTAAAGTCCTTCCACAACAATTCTATCTAATAGTCTACCATTATCATATAAGCTTCGCTCTCAAAGCCTTAACATTCATAATTCAACAGATTAGCCTTACCCTCAAAGCCCTAGAATTCATAATTTATGACTACAAGCTTTATTATCAAGCAATACTTCTCATAAGCATCTCATAGACCTAAGTCTCAATATTCTACCCATATGCTTCATTCTTAAACAATTCTAACCATATATCTTCATATAGGCTTAAAGCCAACATTTACTCATTATGGTTCAACATGTATACTTTAACCTCATTCAATTCATATCTATGAGACCTAATCTCAAGCAATCTACAATACATATCATCGATCCTAGAAGATTATCTCTAAATCCTCAATTTCCCCTTTCAAGGCACAAAATCCACTTACTTCAATTTCATCTTTATAAACATGGGTTAGGGCATGTAAACATGTAATTTCATCTTAATAACATGGTTTACTACCAATTAAATCATAAACAATCATTATCTACTCAATTGGATCAACATACATCAATACCCACAATATTAGAAGAAACCCTAACAAGAATTGGGGATTTCATCTTCTCAATTGGGGAAAACACGGGGGCTTCATGGATGAAAGGAATCCATGAATGAATAAGCCATCATACCTTGATTACAATTCCCTCAAAGCTTGAAACAATGGAGACTTGGCTTGACCTAGCTTGATTCTCTTATTCTTTTTCTTATTCACTTTCTAGAGAGAGAATATTTGAGAGGGAGTTGGGTTTCTTTTGGGTTCTTGAAATAATGACTTAAAATGACTTAATTTAGGGGTCTAAAGTCTTTATATAGGTGGTGTAAACTAGGGTAAAATGACACCACTTAATCCTTAATTAAATCCAGAAAGACTCATTAGTCCTCAACTAAGCGACCTTACTACCTAATTACGAGATCCCGACCACGGGAAGTAGGTTGACCTACGACCCATCCTGGTTGGGCGTAGTTTGGGGTCTGTGACACTAGAAGTTGGCCCTTGACTTACGAAGCCCACCTACAGGGCGTGGAACCATCCATGAGGCGTGGGTCCTGCCGTAGGTCACTGACTTAGGCAGTTTTCTCTTGGTGTCCACCCATGCTGCCCACCTACGGGGCGTGGATCCAACCACGTGGTGTGGGTGGCCTCGTGGGTGACACTTGAAACGTCTAAACATGTTAAACTTCCCTCTTAAGGCTACGAGGTGTTACATCAAGTCTATGGTATCACAATTGCATGCGTTGAATATTTTTCTGAGTGTGAATGGATTTTGTTAAGTGTTCCCAAATCAAAACACTTTAAATGTGTGCAAATTGGGACTTTCTTTGTGGTGAGGGCACTTAAAACATGATGTTAGGTCTAGTTTAAAGCCTTTGTTTGAAGCAATATGAACAAATCTTGTCGTTACTGAATTACAGTTGAGGTACCACTAGAATCCATAGGAATTACTTCGAAGTTAATCTCAGTTGAAAGAGAAAGAATTGTGAGAAATTTTTGTACAATATTAATTGTTGCTGCTAACCAAGTTAAAATATGTTTCATTGCCAAGAAAATAAAAAATGGGTGGATACCCACTTTTCAATAGTTATCCAAACCAACTTTTTGGACCGTTTCATTGTTGATACTTGTCAAAACCAACTTTGTGGACTGTTTAATTGTTGAAATTGTATTTTTGGGTCATCATACCCTTCAAAATGACATCTTTTTAAATTTGGGTGGCCATACCCTTCAAAATGACATCTTTTTTAAATTTAGGTCGTCATACCTTTCAAAATGACATATTTTAAAAATTAATTTGTCATCTCAAATAAAATGATGCTTTTTAAAATTGGGTTGTCATGCCTATCAATATGACACCTTTTAATTTTTTATTCCATTTAAATTGAATTTTTTTCTTTCTCATATTAATGATGTTTTTAAGTTTGAATTGTTGTATTAGTTAATTACCATGTTCATTGTTCATGTGAGGCCAATTTTACATACCTTATGTTGCATTTGTTATTGATGAGTCTGGGATTTTGACTGATTTAGGGCTTACTATTCATAGTATTAGTGTCCTCGATGCTTATTTTATGCTCTAAACTGATGTTTAAATGCTAATTTACAGCTATGAAGGCAAAAGAGCAAGGCAAGGACATTACCAGGCAAAAAAGAGCAGAAAAGCTAAAAACATTGAAGTTAATGAACCTGAAGGCAAGCGACTTGCTGTGTGGTACTTCAGCTCGCCAAAAGTTATAGCGCGCCAACCCTGGGTAAAATCCAACTTGTCCATGGAAATGAACCTTCGGCAAACCGCCGAATGGATCGGCGACAAAGAACCAGATCACCTAAAGTTACAGAAGTCTAATAGTGAAGATTTAAGCAAAAAAGGCGATGAAGAGGACCATTAGGAGCATCACCGACTTGGTTGTTGATGCCCGACTTATACCGCCGAATGACCCCGAAGGCACAAATCTAGGAGCGTATACATTGATTTTTTAAAAAAAAGAAAAGAGGATCTTGACATTGTTAGACTCTGAGCTTCTGATTCCAAACACTTTTCTTAGAGTTTTTAAGTAAAGTTTTAAGTTGGGTTTTGATTTTAAGTTGATTTAAAGCATTGTAGAGACTTGGATTTTGTTACCCAACAGATGGTGAATATAGTTGATAATATTTTCCTGCTTTTTTATAATGTGTGGCTAAAACCCCTATTCTTGAGGGGTGTGATTATGTGATCAATTGTCTCAATTAGCTTACGGGTGTTAGTAATTACTGATTTAATTGTTGTTTTGAAGTAGGTTCAATTGATAATTGAGTTTGAACTCATGAATTGTAGTTGCAAATGCAGTTCTAGTCTAGTATTCCATGCTTGCTTGAGAAAGAGGTTTTAGAATTAAGGTTATCAATTGAAGATTGTAGTGATTGGGTTGTTGTGGATTCATCTCGAGATAGTGAATCTTAATTCGATCCTACCTATCTAGCTTGAGAGAGTAGGTAAATTGATGTATGGGTTGTTTATAAGTGTGATGCTTGTCGAGGTTCGAGAGAACCCACTTGGATGGTGATAGTTGATCAAGAGATGACTATTACATCTAAAGCCTAGCCTACCCACTAAGATTTAGCGACCTTTGGTAATTAGTAATCACCCGTATAGCGAAATTGGAAATTAATCGATCACATCCCCAAGAATCCCTCTCTACTTGATTACTCCCCTATTTTCGTAGTTGTTAGTTGACAAATCTAATCCCCCCATTTGACACTAGTTGTCACTCCCTTAAATTTATAGTAAAATTTTTGATAATTTTTATTCCTACAACCGATTAGAACATGTCTATCACTTCGTAATTGAATTCTCTACCGTATCACTCCCTGTGGGATCGACCCCAACTCTTAGTTGGGTTTATACTAGATTGCGATCGCCTACACTTAGAATTGGATAGAGTGTAGTTGAGTGTTATAAAAAATGGCGCCGTTGCCAGGAAGTGGTGTTTATAATTCTTTTAGTGAAGTCTAGTTGTAATCTTATATTTTTTGTAGTTGAATCGACTTACTTTGTTTTGTGTTTGTTGTTGGCTGTTCTTGAGCATGTGATGAAATGAGTGTGAACGGAAGCAACGACAGCCAACCTGGGAATCAAGATGACATCGGAAACTTGAATGATGTTAATATAGCTCAATTGGGTGGTGTAGGTGCTATTCGTTTACCACCGGACTTGGGAAATGTTGTATTCCATGTGACTAGCACGATGTTGCAACTACTGCTAATGAAAGTGTGTGGTCCATTCTCGTTTAAGAATATCTCACAAGAGTTAGTTTGGCTCCGATTGTTTCCTTTTTCTTTGATGGGTGAAGCGACCAAGTGGTTAGCTTATTTACCGAGGGATTCAATTACGTCTTGGGAAGAGCTTACTGATGCATTCTACATAAGATTTTTCCCTCCTTCAAAGATGATGGCATTAAGAGACAATATTCAGGGATTTAAATGTTTGGATGTGAACCAATCAACGAAACATGGCTGAGGTTTCAGAAGTTGTTACTCCAATGTCCGACTCATGGGATTCCTAACGTGTTGTTACAACATTTCTACTGGAGTTTAGACTCGGTTAACAAAGATGTGGCTGATCAACTTGTCCAAGGAGGAATTATGCAGCAACCTTTTGAGATAGCGTCGACTCTCCTTGATGGGATGACGAAGATAAACCTAGCTTGGTGTACTAGGGAGGATTAGGTGTCTCCTTTGTCTTTCAGGATGACAAAGCAACAAATAGAAATGGACTAAGAGCGGGATGAAAACATGGCTAAAATGATGACCCAAATGGATCTTTTGTCAAAACATGTCATGATTAGTGGCTCTAAGGCTGTGAATGCAGTTGGAGTAAATCCCGATGATGTGCACTTTGAAGCTTTGTACAATGAAGAAGTACACTTTCTAGCAGATCATGGAGGAGGTTTCTGCCAAAATTATCCAAGGCCAGGTGGAAACCAAGGTTGGAATGGAGAGCGTGATGTAGGTTGGAAGGATCGTGATAGGGAGTGGCGTGACCGTGGTACAAACTGGAAGGAGCAAGATGGTGACAAAGAGAGATATGTCCCTCCCCATGAGCGTCAAAAGCCAAAAGAGCAAAGGGCTGACCCATAAAATTTTCGCACTGAAGATATGCTTGCACGCATTCTCAATAAAGTGGAAGGGTCAGACAAGGTGCTTAAAGAAATGAAAGAGGACGTCTCAACTCTAAAACAAACGGTTACTTCTTACTCGGTGTCCATTAAATAACTGGAAACTCAAACGGGTCAGGTATCATCTCATTTGAACCCAAGGCCAAAAAAGGGTCTACCAAAGGATACCTTGGTTAACCCAAAGAATGAACCTTGAAAGCGTATCCACGTCGTGCCATGATGTTAAATAAGGCACTTTTTGGGAGGCAACACAAGTTTTTGAGCTTTTATTATAGTTGTTTGAATAACGGGTATTGAATGTGTAGGTTGAAAATTTAAAATTTTGGGAACATGAGTAGTTTGGCGAGCCAAAGTACTAGTCGTCGACTCACCGAACAGGTCGGCGAGCCCGATTAACGTTTTGTAAAACTCAACGGACTAAAGAGCCATTCGGCACATCGCCAAATGGGTCAGCAACATAAGTGACTATCGCCAACTAGCGCGCGAACTGAAGGGTCAAAAGTCCAAAACTGTTTTTTTTAATTCAAAAACCTCTCTCATTTCATACTTTTCAACTTCTACACTTTCACAACCCCATTTGTATATTTGCGTACTTATTTTTCATGCATTTTCATGTAGGATCAATTGCTCGGGGGTGGATTTTTCTCATTGTTGCTTCGATTTGCTTTTCGTTGTGAGGTTAGTTTTTTAAACCCCGTCATTAAAGTTTCGTAGCCTTGAATGCATGATCGTTGTCCTATTGTGTTGTTTGTGCAGTATTAGTGCTTGTTTGGAAAGATTGTTGTTGATTTACGTCTATGAGATCCCGAAAAGTGTTTGTTGGCCCATATTTATGAAATCTCGTATTTTTGCTTGATTTAAATTGTGTGTTGTGTTGATTACATTATTGGGTCTAGTGTGGGTAACCCAAAATGTGCCGATTGTCTGATTTTGCCGAATGATAGATTGGGTGACGTCATTTTTAGGGCAAAAGGCGTCGATTGGACAATTTTGGCCAAAACATGGGAAGTCTGAGTACCCCGAGATTATGGGTAGTATGGGTCTTGGTTTAATTGCGTAGAATAGGTGCTGAATTTTGTTTTCGTGGGATGCGGGTTAGAATTTGAAGGTTGGGGTCAAAATCTGGCACTTTGGCGAGCTGGGTCGAGTTCGCTAAGTGGTTTGGCGATTCACCTAAGGTCCCTTGGATCGACTTTTTTTCCTTCAAAGTTGTGGAAATCATTCTGTAACATTCGACGATATGCCTGAGCTCGTCAAATACCCCTTTAGATCGCCCTTCTACGCCTTTATTTTTTGAAAATGTTCTGTAACATTCAGTGAGCTACTTTTTGTTCGCTGAATTATGTCGGAGATCCGCCGAATGTCCCTGGACATCATCGACTTGTACTAATTTCTGAGTTATTTTATTATGGAGCATTCAGCGAGCCCAACTTGGCTCGCCTATTGGGTTCGGCGACTCACCGAATCACTCGGTGAGTTTTCTTGCACAGTTTTATTTTTGTGAAATTTTTCAAATTTAGTCTAACGTATGTTGTTTTGTTTTGTAGGAATGGCTAGACTTAAGGTATCGAAAAGAAACCAACCACCCCATAAGCGGGCTAGAGGCATTTCCATAAATGAGGGGGCTGAACCCTCCCGAAATACAGAAGAAAAACTTTCTCCATAAGGGGGAAAAGGCAAAAGGAAGGAGCCCGTAGTGCCAACCCCTGTGGTGGAGAGCTCCGACATTAAGGGTATCTATGCCACCCACTTCACTGCTTCTGAAAGTGAGGGCAAATCGAGTGATAGGTCACTGGTCTCCGCATCTGAGCCGAAAGGCGATCAGACTCTCCAGACTAGGAGAGCTTACCTATGCTCCAATGCCATGCATGATCCGGCCAGAATCCCAGTGCCACCTACTCCTCCTTCGCCTCCAGCTCCGATTGTTGAGAAAGTTCCTTCGGTGCCACCAGTTCAGGCACCCCACCCCAGTTATTGAATAGACGGAAGGCCAGGGTTTGAGGACCATATTAGAGGAGAAACGGTTGTGTAAAGATGGTGTTATAGAGCGGTACCCGGAGGTGTGGAACACTATTAAGTTCCACAAGTTTGAGATTTTTACAAAGCCCTGATGCCCTTATATTCCTACTTGGGTCCGAGAATTTTATGCTGAGTATGGGAAGCTAGTTCTTAAAGGAATGAAGAAGGGCAGCTCATTCAAGTTGGTCGATCATGTAGTGGTGCTGGGACGAAAGGTGAAGTGCATCAACACCGATAACAATAAGGTGCTTGGTTGTACGATGAATGTGATCCATTACTATGTGGATAAAATACAGAAAAAGTGCCTCGATGACTTGAAGGGTTGGTTAGCACCACTGATTTCTGACACCACACCACGGTGGATTGAGTCAGGTGTCCCCATAGAGAAGAAGGACATGAACGTGGCATCCAAATATTGGTTTGGGTTCATCAGTAACACATTGATGCCATCACAGAATGAGTCGATACTTCGACATCCGAAGGCTGCTTGTTTGGGCTGTATCATGGACCAGAAAAGACTTAATCTAGGTCTGATCATCGAGCAGGAGATAAACTTAAAGGCCAAGTAGAGCAAGACCTCTCTCTCATTCCCAGTCCTTATTACAGAGCTGTGCAAGCGGACCCATTTCCCTTTTATTGCTAAAACGCATGTGGAAGTGACTCCCTCTTCCTCTAGTGACATCCGGAGGATAGAGGCCGAGTGCATGAAGGATTACGCTGATAGGAGGAGAGCTGCACCGGCATATACGTCCCCGGTAGTTGATGTTGAGAAGTTGCTGATAGAGGCAATTCTTCCCCCTCAGGCTAGTGAGCCTACATGTACCCCTGACACTTTGACTTTTGTACCTTCTGGTTCTACTACTGCTCCCCCTCCTACTTTTGCTGCCTCTTCCTGACCCCTGATTATCCAGGCGATGTTGTACATGATGGGCCACTTGGCCCAATCTGCTAATGTTCGTGCCTCTCGAGTAGAGGCCGCTGTGCCTGGGCTGATTAAGCGGGAGATTACTGCTGCCTTAGCCCAGATCAGGACTGAGTTGAGATAACACTTAGAGAGGATAGATGCCCATGGAGAGTAGAGGCTTGTGAGTAGGGCTAGGGTGTTTTTGAGGATGTGGTGGCCTTGAAGGCCGATATTGTTGGGCTGCGATGAGATGTGGATGAGCTAAAATCCTCTGATCTCTGGATGTTATTTCGCACTATGGATCTGCCTGAGGTTTCCAATATATATTTTCCAGCCAGTTCTAAGACTCCTCCGGCTACTACGACCAGAGATGTTGCTAGGGATGATGCAGATGCTGAGTCCAAGGCCGAGACCGATGAGTAGGAGTTAGGTGTTAGAGATGCAACAATCTATGAGGATTTAGAGGACCTCGATGGAGCTACGGTCCAAACAAATGTGGAGACATCGTTGAGGGATACTTCTATGGTAGGCTCCAATGGAGCAAAAGATGATATAGAGCTGGACACTGATGCCCAAACAGATGGAGTCACAAATATGTAGAGTTCAGAGTAGGCTTATCCTGGCAGGAGGATTTTTGACTCTCTTTCTATTTATTGTTTAGGCTTGTTTTACTATTTTCTTTGCATTAAAGGACAATTGCTAGTTTAATTTGGTAGGGTGAGGTATTTCCATACCTACCTCTTTTGGGCTGCTTTATGGATATTGTTGATATTTTTGTGTTTGTGTGACTGATGGATGTTTTTGATATATATTGATTTTGATCCATTGTGTTGATCCTTTGTTTTTAATGCAAATGTTGGTTTTTACCCGAATTAAAAATTACCACCTATTGTTTGCAAATGTCGCTATTCTCTTGCAATTTTGAGTGTCAGTTGTGATCAATACCGATAACTTGAATAGTGCTCTCAATTGAACGATATGCATGTACGGCTCCAATGAGGAAAAAGTAGTTGCATAAGTAATATGTGAACTCCTAACATCTCATTATGACTAGCCGGTTGTTGAGTTGACCTCTTGTGATGATTGTTGCACGGGAGCTGAAAATTGTAGAGTCTTGTTTGATGAGTGTATTGAATGCCATGTGTGGTGAGATTTTCTTGAAATATGTGCGTGGTAATGCCTAGAACTTTCCCCGTTAGTCCAATTGACTTATGTAAGCGAACGATAAAGATGATCTTAGGCACAATTTATGAAAATTGAACCAAAATTGCTACCATACCTCTTTGTGACTGCCTTGTGAGAGTGTGAACCTAGATTGGCACCATTTGAGCCTACCTTTTTCCTTGGATGAAACAAGAACAACTTTGTCCTCTTTATCCCATAACCTATAACCTTCATGAAACATTGGTTCGTTTGAATGGCCAACTTAGGCCAAAAGCCTAAGTTGGGGTGTGGTGATAAATGAGGAAAGTCTAGAAGTGGGAGGAATTTTCCTTTGAAAGATCAAGTTGAAAAAGATGGAACCCCTCCATGTAAAAAAAAGAGAAGTGAAAGAAGAAAAAGATCGAAAAAGAAAATAGTTGTTGAAATAAAGTTTGTAAAATGAACAAAAGAAATGGGGTATCCAATGAATCATGCTTAAAATAGCATAGGGTGAATTGTGAAAATAAAAAAGAGTGAAAAAAGGAGAAGAAGTGAATTGCAGGCCATGCTTCGTGAAAGTAGAAATCACTAAGCCAAAATGATCATACCTTTACCCTCAGCCCCGTTACAAGTCTTGAAAGACTTTTGTGATCTTGAGTGAGCTGAAAGTAATGTTGATTGAAAAATAAGGGTAAGCCTATGGTAGAGTCATTGCATTTGTTTATCTTTGGGAGGGTAAGAGTCACTTTTGATTCCGAAAGTCTGAAAATTTGATGAGTTTAGTGTGAGCATGGAATCATTCTTGGTGTGAGGGCATTTGAATGCTTTTGTTGAGCTTGAACTTGCATTTGAAGCAATCATTTTGAGCTTGAGTTCTATTTGATAATGGCTAGTCACAGTTTGAAACTTAGAGTGCACAATTGAACATTGCATGAGTAGTTTGAACCTCTTGTGTGCATTCATGTTGAGTCTTGAGTTGCACTGTTTGCAAGCATCATTGTTGAACTGATTGATCATATATTTTAGTGGAGGAGAAGCAAAAGTTTAAGTTGGGGGTGTTGATGAGTCTGGAATTTTGACTTATTTAGGACTTATTATTCATAGTATTAGTGCCCCTCGATGACTATTTTGTGCTCTAAACTGATGTTTAAATGCTAATTTGGAGCTATGAAGGCAAAAAAGTAAGGCAAGGACCGGGCAAAAAGGATCGGAAAAGCTGAAGATAATGAAATCTGAAAAAGCTGAAGATAATGAAAGCTGATGGTCGCCAAGATCACTCGATGACTTGCCGACAGGTACTTCGGCTTGGCAAAAGTTACAGCGTGCCAACCTTGGGGAAATGCTAGCTTGGCTATGGAAATGAACTTTTGGCGAACCACCGAATGGATCGACGACAAAGAACCAGATCGCCTAAAGTTAAAGAAGTCTAATGGTGAAGATTCAAGCTAAAAAGGCAATGGAGAGGAGCATTAGGTGCATCACCGACTTGGTGGGCGACACTCGACTTATACTGGCAAATGCCCCGAAGGCACAAATCTGTTAGCGTATAAATTGATTTTTTTTTAAAAAGAAAAGAGGATCTTGACATTGTTAGACTCAGAGCTTCTGATTCCAAACACTGTACTTAGAGTTTTTAAGTAGAATTTTAAGTTGATTTGAAGCATTGTAAAGACTTGAATTTTGTTACCCAACTGATGAAGAACATAGTTGGTAATATTTTCCTGCCTTTTATATTGTGTGGCTAAAACCCCTATTCTTGGAGGTGTGATTATGTGATTAATTGCCTTAATTAGCTTATGGGTGTTAGTAATTACTGATTTAATTGCTGTTTTGAAGTGGGTTCGATTGATAGTTGAGTTTTAACTCATGAATTATAGTTGCACATGCAGTTCTAGTCTAGTATTCTATGCTTGCTTGAGAAAGAAGTTTTAGAATTAAGGTTATCAATTGATGATTGTAGTGATTGGGTTGTTGTGGATTCAGCTCGAGAGAGTGAATCTTAATTCGATCCTACCTATCTAGTTCGAGAGAGTAGGTAAATTGAGGTTTTAGGTTGTTGATAAGTGTGATGCTTGTCGAGGTTCGAGAGAACTCACTTGAATCGTGTTAGTTGATCGAGATATGACTATTACATCTAAAGCCTAGCCTACCTACTAAGATTTAGCGACTTTTGGTAATTAGTAATCACCCGTTTAGCGAAATTGGCAATTAATCAATCACATATCCAAGAATCCCTCTCTACTTGATTACTCCCCTGTTTTCGTAGTTGTTAGTTGACAAATCTAGTCCCCCCATTTGACACTAGTTGTCACTCCCTTAAATTTATAGTAAAAGTGTCGATAATTTTTATTCCTACAACCGATTAGAACATGCCTATCACTTCGTAATTGATTCTCTATCGTATCACTCCCTGTGGGATCGACCCCAACTCTTTGTTTTATTTATACTAGATTGTGATCGCCTACACTTAGAATTAGATGAAGTGTAGTTGAGCGTTATGAGTTACTAACATTATTAATGCAGATTTTTTGGTACACTAGTCATGTTAAGTTTAAATTGGGTCGTCTTTCATTCAATAGACACATTGGGTTGTCACCTCCATTCAAGTGACATGTTATATTCAAATTGGATTGTCCGCCTTTGAAAGAGATATATTGGGTTGTCATATCATTCAAAGTGACATGTTAAGTGTAAGATTTAGTCATCCGCCTTCAAAGAGATATGTTGGGTTTTCACCTCGTTCAAAATGGCATGTTATATATTTAAGTTAGATCGTCCACCTTCAAAGGGACACTTTGGGTTGTCACCTCTCTCTAAGTGGCATGTTATGTTCAAGTTAGGTCATCCGCCTTTAAAGAGATATGTTGGGTTGTCACCTCATTCAAAGTGACATGCTATATTCAAGTTATGTCTTCCCCCTTCAAAGAGACACGTTGGGTTGTCACCTCCCTCTAAGTGGCATGTTATGTTCAAGTTAGGTCATCCGCCTTTAAAGATATATGTTGGGTTGTCACCTTGTTCAAAGTGACATGTTATATTCAAGTTGGGTCCTCCGCCTTCACATAGACTTGTTGGGTTGTCACCTCGTTCAAAGTGACTTGTTATATTCAAATTAGGTCGTCCGCCTTCAAAGAGACACGTTGGGTTGTCACCTCCCTCTATGTGGCATGTTATGTTCAAGTTAGGTCATCCACCTTTAAAGAGATATGTGAGGTTGTCACCTCGTTCAAAGTGACATGTTATATTCAAGTTATGTCCGATTTCAAAGAGACACATGGGTTGTCACCTCCCTCTAAGTGACATGTTATGTTCAAGTTAGGTCATCCACCTTTAAAGAGATATGTTGGGTTATCACCTCATTCAAAGTGAGATGTTATGTTCAAGTTAGATCGTCCGACTTCAAAGAGACACGTTGGGTTATCACCTCCCTCTAAGTGGCACGTTAAGTTCATTATTGGGTCGTATTCCTTTAAAGCGACACGTTGGATTTTCACCTCGTTCAAAGTGACACGTTATGTTCAAGTTGGGTCGTCCACCTTTAAAGAGACACGTTGGGTTGTCACCTCCTTCAAAGTGACATGTTATTTTCAAGTTGGGTCGTCCGCCTTGAAAGAGAAACATTGGATTGTCACCTCGTTCAAAGTGACATGTTATGTTGAAGTTGGGTCGTTCGCCTTTGAAGAGATATATTGGATTGTGACCTTCCTCTAAGTGGCATGTTAAGTTCAAGTTGGGTCATCGTCTGCCTTTCAAGAGACACGTCAAGCCATCACCTCGTTCAAAGTGACATGTCATTCGCATCGTCTTCCTCAAAAAGATGTACGCTACTTTCGCTGTGCAATTTTGGAAGTAACATAGAAGGTATATGAATGTTTTAAGTTTACGATCAATCCTTGCCTTTTGTTTATTATTTTCAACCCCGTTGACCGATGTATAGTATTGTTCAAAAACATTACTAATGTCTCATAATGTTTTGTTCGAAGTTTATCAAACCGAATTTGGGTTCGTCAAATTTGTTTGACCAGGATCTCTTTCATCGATCATAATCAAACAAAGGGGCAAGTTGTTGGCACCAAAATTTGGTATGATATTTTTAAAGTTAATGCATTTAAATATTTCATTCGTTAAATAGTTTAAAATAGGGAAAATTGTATATAATAGCAAACTATTAATTCAAATTAAATGTTATAAATATAGTTTGATTTGATTGTACCTCATAGCAAATTGTTGCTATTTCACCTCTCTCCTGGTGAATCTCGCTCGCCACTCTCGTTCTCTCCTTCGCCTCTCTCATTTTTTTTATACAAACGCAAGTGTATAAAGTGCGTTTGTGTTTGTATAAAGCGAGAGAAAATTGTATATATACATATATTTTCGTTTCTCTCTCCCAGATCTCGCTCGCCACTCTCCCAGATCTCGCCTCTCTCACTTTATAGAAAAACGCAAATGTATAAAATGCGTGAAAAATGTATATATACATATATTTTCGTTCCCCTTTTGTCCCCTCTCCCAGATCTCGCCTGCCACTCTCCCAGATGTCACTCGCTCACTCGTCTCTCTCACCTTATACAATTGATCCTTTTGTATATGTATACCAAAACAGATTATACAACTATTTTTTTTTTGTATGTGTATAGTGAATTATACATATATATGTTTGCTATAGAGCACAATTAGGCAAACTTTGCTATAGCATACAAATATGAATTTTGTGTTTACTATATGTTAAAGTTGCTCTTTAAAATACATGTTTTGCAATTTTAATGTAATTCGTTGATAATTATTCTTATTTATCAAAATATTAGGATTTTTATCGGTTAATTCTATTTATATTATTTTCGTCACAGCCAGTTGAATACATTCAAATATTTATTCATTTTTTTATTAAATCATTATTTTTATTAAATTGCATTTTTACATGCCATTGGTTATATTTATTACATTTTTAATATTCATTTTTTTCGTTACATTTGTTAATATTTATTTTGATATTTTACACAATTCAGAAATTCATTTAAATATGGATAAGATTTCATACATAAATATTTTATTAACCGGTGATTTTGACCTACGATTTAAGATAATGGTATTGTACTATTTGTGGTTTTCAATTTTCTATTTAAGCAATAGCTTGGTCATCAAATTAGGTGTGGTGGATAAGATTTTAGGGGTAATTTCAAATATTTTAGCCCTCAAAAAGTGCTCTTCTATTGTTCTTATTTATTCCGGCAAGTCATTGGAGCTTCGCCGAAATTCGGCGAGTCCACCACCTAAAACCCCCTTTTGTTCTTCCCGTTTTTGCAGTGAAACTACCATTTTTTCCACCAAACCGTAGCCTCTTTCTCTCTTTGTTTACTGCCAGCAACAACAACCTCCAAACAGCTCCAGACCTCCGACGAAAACCCCAAACTGCTACACCGAACCAGAATGGCGCCACCAGAAATGACCTTGCTGCCACCATCTCAGACCCACCAGACCTCCACACTTGAACCTCTGAAAAACCACCTGAAACCAGCAGCTTTACTAAGCCGTTCGTGACTCCGGCGAGGAGTTTCAAGCTCCAATGAACTGGAGAAGCGAACAAGCTACGAAATCACCACCCATTTCCCTGTTCTCCGCCACCAAACAACCAGAAAACAACCACCCCATCACCAAGCGACCTCCTCCAGACCCACTCCAGACAGACCAAAACCTCCATCCTTTTTTTCGGCAAAACCATAATGGACCAACGAGCTCGAAGCTCGCACAACCAACAACAACTTACCAAGTTCTGAACAGAAACTAGCGACCCACGAGAAACCTAATAGACTCTACAACGAGCTCGAAGCTCCAACGAAGTAGTGATGCCAACATCACCTCCGGCAAACAATAACTTAGGCGATACCTGATAGCCTCAAAACTGTCGCAAACTCCGGCAAAACGCTGTCACCAGTGAACTCAAAACTCCGTCGAACAATGAGCTCAAAGATCTAAATTCCAACCCGACCACCGCCAGCTTCGACAAACAACAGTAGCTCCAAACTCCGACGAAACAACTCTAAACACACCCCAAATCTGAGCTCCCACGCGCACTAGAAAAAACATTAATGGCATTTTAGATTTTTTCCTTTTGGTTCTTTATTTATTATTATTATTATTATTATTAGGGATAAGGGTCTGAAAAATACCCCAACTTTGGTCGGATTTGCTGTTGCAATACTAAACTTTCATGAGGACCTATTACCTCCCTAGACTATTTAATACCGTATTTTTAACATATATATTTGCCCACGTGGACATAAAAAATAATGCAAAATTATAAATAATAATGTGTCCACGTGGGCACATATATACCTTTAAAATACACTATTAAATAGTTCAGGGGTAAAAAATACGGTATTAAATAGTCTAGGGAGGTAATAG
>JAJOOD010019183.1:0-28736 GCA_029582525.1 Solanum tacnaense
TACTTTATAAGCATGTTGTGATCATGGCCTTGTAGGCAAAGTTGGATGATTGTTGTTTTGAGTAATGTTGATTATGTGAAGGTAATGTGATATGATGTGAATTTGTGTTTTGTCTAAGGGTATGAAAGGTGACCTTGTGTAAGAGACTTTATGTGTTATGCTTAGTTGTTATCTTCTTTGAATGACTTATAATGAAGGTGAGGTTAGGGTAGACTATGCTTACCTACTCTCACACCTAGTGAAGAATGAATGAAAAGAGTGAAAGAATGTGTGAATGAATGAAAAGAATGGGAGTTAATGCTAATGAATGAATGTTGGGTCTACTGTAAGGATAGTCTCATAAAGTATTTCGTAAATGAATAGGGTTCCAAGATGAAAGATTTTCTCATCTTTGAATCCAAGAGCTTCCTTAATGAATGAATGAGAGTTAGGATGGGTATTCCTTCATGAGTTGAGATGAGAATACTTAGTAGCAATCTTTATCCCTAAATGAATGAATGTTGGGCTAGGATGGGTACTCATTCGTGAGTTGAGATGAGAGTACTTAGTAGCAATCCTTATCCCTAAATGAATGAATGAAATGAATGTCCTAACTCTGTGGGGGAGTAATGTCTAGCACCGAGAGGATATGAAGATGGGTGGATACTCCTTCGTTAGTTGAGATGTGAGTATTTAGTAGTAGCCCTTAAGATGGGTGCTCCTTTATGAGTTGAGATGAGAGTACCTAGAAGCAATCCGTGTATCCCTTAACTATGTGCCCACATAGGACTAGCTAGTAGTCTCTACCATGTAAAAGCTGAAAGAATGACCCTACCTTAGGCAAGTAAGGATCCCTCATCCGATATGGGTATTACCGGGATTCCATGTCAAGCTCCATGGTCTATGTCGATTAAGGCTCCTCCCCACATTAATGAATGAATGAACTAGGGTCTCTTAAGGATGTACTACTTAGGATAGGTGGTGGAATGGAACATCATCTAGACATTGCACAAGTAGACATTTAAGGGAGATCTTGGTGTGTCTTAGTAATGATAATGAATGACTGAGTCTCTTTGGGCTAATTAATGAAAGCGTTGGTCTTTGAGCATGTTAATGTGAAAGTGAGTCATAATGAATTGAATGTAAGTGCTTATGTTGAATTGAATGTATGTGATGATCTTATGTCATTAGTGAATGAAGTTGTCTAACTGCATTAAGTTGAATCAACGATTTATGTTGAGATGTGAATGGAGCTTGTCTTGTGTAGCCTTAAGGATCACTTGGGTGTGGTATGGAGAGGTAGTATGGGCTGCCTCACCATGTCTTACTTAGGTGAGTCTTGGGATGACATTTGATGAGTGTTCTAGCTTTATAAAGTGACTTGTTGGCTTATGTGCTTATATGTCTTGTGTGATTAATTGGTGAAGGTTGAGGTATGCATGGTAAGTGCACTTTGTGTGACCTTAAGGTGGTGCCTTAGTGTGGGTGATGGTATGGGATGTTGCCCATACATTGCACAAAGGTATTCCTTAAGGGTTACTTAAGGTGGAGGTCCAAGGCAAGAAGGTAAAGGTAAATGAGTTATCTATGTTTATGAGGTATTGTGAAGAATATGACTTTGTATTGTTGGTTGTGACTTGTAAGGTGCCTATTATGTTGATGTTCATGAGATTTTATCAAAATGAAAGCATAACTTCCACACAAATGTCCTTTTTTAGCATGTTTTGCATATCCTCATACTTAGTACGTGTGTTGTACTAACCCCTTTCTTATATTTTACTACGAGTGTAGGTTGTGTTAACTAGGAGGAGATTGTGCTTTGGAGTTGCTTGGATTGCTTCACTCTTCCAAGTCTTTGGTATGTCATCAAGATTCGAGGACTATGTTTAGAAGTTTCTTAGTCGTTGTAATAGACACTTAAGTTTCATTTCATTTGTAAAGGGCCGTGTCCCTTAGTACGTTTTAAGTTCTTGTCTAAGATTGGCTAAAGAGACTTAGTAGTTCCACTTGCGTATTGGTGTTTTCAACTGTTGATGACTCTTGAAGTCTTATGGTTTTATTGAATAAAAGTTTTAAATTCTTAGTGATTTTTATGATTTATGCGATGAATGAATGTTAAGGCTTATATAAGACCTCCGAGAGGTCGAATACACATGTAATGGCTAGGGGGTGCTCTCGGGTCGTTACACATAAGACATGTGTGCACCATCCAGACCGAAAGGGGCCTACAACAGAAGAATATGTGGAGCTTAAGACCAAGATCCGCAACCTAATCAGGATTGGAAAGATCCCCCATATGTGGGGTGACAACACTCTCCTTACCTGTGACCAACCAGAGCCCAGTGTACCGATCACAAAGCACACTGTGTTCTACTATTACTTCTTCACGCACTTTAAGAGATCGATGTTGGATATCATTCGTGAGTTGGTTCGAAAGGAGGTCTTGACCCCTATCAAAATAATTGATGAAACATTTGATCCTGTTGGAATTGAAATTTGGAAACCTTGCCCTTATCACGACGTCATAGATCACAACATTAGAAGGTTCCTCAAGTTTCGCTATGATCTGGAATCCCTAGTCAACAAGGGAAGGATCCTAGTTGAGTTTACCCCCCGTGATTAATGCAGCAGTCAGAAGAAGAAGCTTTTAGGAAGGCAACATTTATCTTTTAGAAGCTTTAATGTATGTTTTTTTACTTCCCTTGTAATCTTCAAGAAATGAATGAATGAAAATGCGAATTTCCTTTTGTATTCGAACTACCTGAATTCTCCTTTGGATATACGTAGGCAGCCTTTCAAGGCCCGACCCCTATCTTTTAAAATTATCTTTTCCCCTTTAATTCTACGAGGAAACATTGAATTCACTTCAACACATGCTGGGAGATGCAGCAAAAAGACATTAGCTCAACGCAATTTAACCTTTCTGAGTCACTAACCTCAAAATAAAACGAGTAAATTCATGCTTGTTCAAAAAATCAGTCCCCATTATTCGTGGGTTAACATGTCCTCAAACATACGCTTTATATGTGATATTTTGCATTACTTGCCCTGAACTAAAACTAATAAATTTGCCTTTGAGTTGTTTTTCTTTCACCGGTAGTTAGAATTGATCTGTGTCGATAAACTGGTTGAACACCCTTATTTTACAAGATTAAAATGCCATACAGATTCATTCCCCAGTCAAAGTTCTCGGAAGGGCAAGTCAACATTGAGCGATAAAGTTGAGGATACCGACTTAACAGATGATGTTGTGGCTCAGCCCGTCATCACCGATCAGAATGAGTTAATCATGAAGTTGATGCAGCAGATCGCTTTGAGGCGGGTCGAAATGCAGAGAAGGCAAGATTTGGCTAATCCAGGTTTTGGGTTCAATGCTCCAGCAAATGGAAGGCCTCCACTTCACTTTCCTCCTTCAAGTGCGGAACAGGCTCAGAACCCACTCTCCAGTTTTGCTCAAAACCCCTCAATCATCGACCTAACCACCCAAAATCCCCATTATACCTCCTCCTCTTATCAGACACCACCCCCTCGTCAAAATACCAACCTCCAAGTGCAACTTCCTCCCAAAAATGCCAATCTCCAAACTGGTTTACCCTATCAAAACCAAAACGTTAACAACTCGCAAACTTCCCTCCGTCACCAAAATCAACATACCAACCCCCAGACTTTCCCTCAAAACTACCAAGCCACTCAAAATGGCAAAAGTCCCTCCATTGCTCCACCCCTACCTCAGAAAGACAGTTTCCAAATCCCGGTCCCCAATGAGCATGACTCCAATGCTTCTAAGCTTAACCACTACGAAGAGTGAGAGAGAGAGTGGAGGTCAAAGGAAAAGTCCGCCAAGATGGATATGAAGGAAGAGATCCGAAAGACCATGAAAGAGTTGCATTGTATTCCTGAAGTCATCGGTTTGAGTTACGCGAATTTATGCACCCATCCGAATTCGGACCTCCGGAAGGGTTCAAGGTGCCAAAATTTGACATTTTTAGAGGAATATGGAACCCGTTAGTGCACCTGAGGGCCTACTGTGATTAGCTCGTGGGATTTGGAAGAGATGAAGCTTTATTAATGTCGCTTTTTAGCCGAAGTATGAGTGGAGAGGCTCTGGAATGGTTTACATCTCATGAAACATGGCAGTGGCCTAGATGGAATGCTCTAGCTAAGGACTTTATTAAACGATTCGCCTACAATGTGGATATCGTTCCTGATCGTTATTCCTTAGAAAAAATGAAGCCGAAATCAAATGAAAGGTACAGAGAATTTGCATACAGATGGAGATAGGAGGCAGCTAGAGTTCGGCCTCCTATGTTTGAGAAGTAAAATGTCGAAGTATTTGTGCGGGTTCAAGAGCCCAAAAATTATGATAGAATCATGTTGCTCGTTGGGGTAAAGTTTGTTGAGATAGTCAAAGTAGGTCAGACAATCAAAGACGGATTAAGAACTGGGAAGATTGCCCGTGTTGCTACTTCACCTGGATCCTCGGGTTTGTTGAAGAAGAAAAGAGAAGATGTGTCTTCTATCTCTTATGAGGGGAAGAAGACCCCAAGGAAATCCTCATCATACCAAGCTCGTTCTCGACTTTCACAGAGTTCGTACCCAGCTTGTTATGCACTGGACGATTTCCAAAATAGCCCTCCCCTAGTTATCAAAATACCCCTCCTCCCAGTTATCAAAATACTCCCTCTCCTAGCTATCAAACTCCCCCTCCTATTTACCAAACTCCCCCTCCAGTTTACCAGACTCCATCAAATCACTACCGAAATGTCGCCCCCAAATGTGCCAACGTTCAGACAAATTACCAAATGCCTCCCCCAATGTACCAAACCCCATCTCTACTTTACCAAAATATCCCCTCAAACTACCAAGCTCCACAGCCGAATTACCAAACCAATCCATAGCCAAGATATCAATCCCCCCGTCCAAATGCTCCAAATTATCGTCAAATGCCTCCTCCTCAACTAGGTAATTACGATCCCCCCTATCCAAGATTTAAGAAGAAGCCCGGTAGAATTTTGCAGTCCGCTCATACAAAGCCGAACAAAGTTGTTCGAGTGATTAACTGCGACAAGATATATTCATCCAGTGGGGCCCAAGCTGGTTGACACTAGTTAAAGGATTTAAAGACCTGATCAGAGGTGCGCATATCACTCCAATGGTGTTGGACATGATACCGAGGACTATATCACCCTAAAGCATAAGATCTAAGGCCTGATTGACCAGAAAATGGTCTCTCTCCAGACAGTTGCGCCCAATCTCAATAATAATCCTTCTCCAAATCATGGAGGTATCACTATCAATATGATAGAGATGGATGAGGATTGGTGCGTGACAAAGGCAACAGTTCCGATCGCTCTTGATGAACTGGAAAGGGCTGTAGCTTGGTTGAGCATCAAAGAGAAGAAATATTTTGTGATTCTGACACCCGAGAATGTTGTTTCCTCGGTGCCACGAGAAACTCTCGCCCGACCAAAGTTTGTGATTGAAACGGTTGTTACCTATGGTATGACCAGATCTGGCAGGTGCTACACACCAGAAGAGTTAGCCCAGAGAGTGCAGAAGAAGGACCAAACAAAAAGGTCGATCAGTGAAGTCGAGGCCGAGGAGTTCTGGAGAAAAATGCAGCCAAAAGATTATTCGATTGTGAAGCATTAGGAGAAGATGCTGGCTCAGATTTTTGTATGGGCCTTGTTGATGAGTTCGCAAATGCATAGGCAGGCTCTGATGAGGGCTTTGGATGATACTTATGTGACTGTAGGTACTAACAGTGACAATCTAGCAACCATGATATACCAAGTCATTCAAGCACACCGAATCAATTTTTGTGATGAAGAGATGCCCTTTAAAGGCAGGATGAACAACAAAGCTCTGCATGTCACCATCAAATGATGGGACAAAATTACAAATTGTATTTTGCTCGACGATGGGTCCGGTCTCAACATCTGCCCGCTTTCGACTCTGAAGTAGCTGAATTTCGACTTGAGAAAGGTTCAACAAAACCAGGTCAATGTGAGAGCTTTCGATGGAGTGTAGGGGCAGTAAACTTGGGAATTCAGATGGGTCCTACAGATTTTAATGTGGAGTTCCAGGTTTTGGATATCAACACTAGTTACAACCGGGTTCTGGGAAGACTATTTATCCATATGGTCGGGGTTGTGCCGTCAACCCTTCAAACTGATAAAATTTGTTTTGAAGGACCAGGAATTGTTCATTCATGGTGAGGAGAGTCATTCTGATGGGTATGCACCGATTGGTGATGAGTTCTCCTGAGGTTGCGATTTTTACATGGTGGAGCTGGTAAATACCACCGGTGATGACTTGGCTCCACAGCCTCCTATCTATTATGTGGTCAAGATGATTGCTACTGTCATGCTACGAAATGGTTTCGAACAAGGTTTTGAATTGGGGAAGCGTGGTCAAGGAATTACCAAGCCCATTCAAGTTCCTGCCAGAGGGGCAAAGTTTGGTTTGGGGTATGTCCCCACAGATGCTGATGAATCGGAGCTGATGAACAAGAGAGCTGATCGGATGCTTGCAAAACCAATGTCTCACTTGTACCAATACATCCCGGTGCGGGAGCATGCAATCGACAACGGTCTGGGGGAAGGGATCTAGGGCTTGTTCGAAGAAGTTGACGCAGTCATGGAGGATGAAGTTGGGACCTCATGTAGCATCCCCCATTCATCTTGGTAGAAAGGATGCATATTTATGTTTGTTTTGAAAATCGGTGGTAGTCTAGAAGAGGCCCAAGACCCACCATTTATGCAGTTTTCTTTTATTGTTCGAGTCTTTTTAAAATTCCCCTGTGATGTTTAAAAAGGAAAAATGGCCCTTGACCATGACCAAAGTTTGTGCTTGTTTTCTAATTTAAATGAAAGCCTCTTTTATTGAAATTTGCTTATTTACTTATTTGTTATGTTTTATTTTCCCAACTTTGTTTGTTTATGATTTTAGTAACATTAATTTAAAACCTGTCAATGTCATGTCATGTTACGAGCCAAATGAACAAAGTGAGGCAGGTGATGAGGAATGCGAAGAATATGAAGAAGAAAATGTGCTACCCGAACATGTTGCTGAAGAGTTTCGACAATTCGAGAATCAACACAAGCCAAATTTGAAAGAAACTGAGACTGTGAATCTCGGAGATGAGGAGTGTGTCAAAGAAGTCAGAATTAGTGTCCATCTAACCGAAGCTCAAAGAAGGGACCTAGTTCGTTTGCTTAGAGACTACATTGATGTATTTGCCAGGTCTTATATAGATATGTCAGGGCTGAGTACGAATATGGCGTCCCACAAGTTGCCGATTATTCCAAAATTCAGTCCAGTAAAACAAAAGACTCAAAAGTTCAAGCCTAAGTTGAGTTTTAAGATCAAAGAGGAGATTGCCAAACAGATCAAGTCTCAAGTAGTGGAAGTGACGCAGTATTCGACTTGGTTAGCCAATGTTGCTCCGGTTGCCAAGAAAGACGGAAACATCAGAATTTGCATTGACTACTACGTTTTCAACAAAGCAAGCCCAAAAGATAATTTTCCATTGCCAAACATCCACATTCTCATTGATAACTGTGCTAAGAAAGAGATGCAGTCATTTGTGGATTGTTATGCGGGTTCTCACCAGAGTCTGATGGATGAAGGAGATGCAGAAAAGACAACATTAATTACGCCTTGGAGTGTATATCATTATCGGGTGACACCTTTTGGTCTCAAGAATATCGGTGCTACTTATATAAGGGCTATGACAACCATCTTTCATGATATGATTCATAAGGAGATTGAGGTGTATGTAGATGATGTCATAATCGAATCCCGCGAGAGTTCGGATCACTTGATTCACTTAAGGAAATTCTTTGATCGTCTGCGTCAATACAATTTGAAGTTAAATCTCACCAAATGTGCTTTCGGGGTGCCAGCTGGCAAGTTGTTGGGATTTATAGTCAGCATGAGGGGCATTGTGCTTAACCCTTCCAAGATCAAAGCTATTCAAGAGTTGCCTCCTCCGAAGACCAAGAAGGAGTTGATGAGTTTTCTAGGAAGGTTGAACTACATCAGCCGGTTCATAGCTCAATCCATTGTGGTGTGTGAGCCCATCTTCAAGTTGTTGAAAAAAGATGCCCTGACCAAATGGACCGGAGAATGTCAAACTACTTTTGATGCCATCAAGAATTATTTTTCCAATCCACCAGTGTTTGTTCCTCCGCGAGAACGGAGCCCATTGTTGCTATATTTGTCGATCTCGGATAATGCATTTGGATGCGTGCTTGGTCAACATGACGAAACTGGGAAGAAGGAGTGAGGCGTATATTACCTTAGCAAAAAATTCACTCCATATGAGGCTCGTTACACTCTTTTAGAGAGGACATGTTGTGCTTTTACTTGGATTCCTTAGAAGTTGAGACATTATTTGTCTTCTTATACCACATACCTTATTTCCAGGATGGACCCGTTGAAGTATATTTTCCACAAAGCAATGCCGACCGGGAAGTTATCCAAATGGCAGATGCTTTTAAGTGACTTTGATATTGTGTATGTGACTCAGAAGGCGATAAAAGCGCAGGCCGTGGCTGATCATCTTGCAGAGAATCGAGTTGAAGAAGAGTATGAACCTCTCAAGACTTACTTTCCCAATGAAGAGGTAGCATTTATGGATGAAGATATTTCTGAAACGTACCCCGGTTGGAGAGTATTCTTTGATGGAGTGGCAAATCACCAAGGGAAAGGTATCGGAGCGGTCTTAGTGTCAGAATCTGGTCAACACTATCCTATGGTGGCTAAACTCTGATTTGATTGCACAAACAACATGGATGAATATGAAGCTCGTATCCTTGGTTTGAAGATGGCCACTGACATGAGCGTTCATGAGCTTCTGGTTATTGGAGATTCAAACTTGCTGATTCGTTAGGTTCAATGAGAATGGGCCATGAAGAACTCGAAGATCACACCATATGTGCAGTATATACAGAAGTTGTGCAAGAGATTTTGCAACACTGAATTCAGATACACTCCCAAGACACAGAATGAGTTGGCCGATGCTCTTGCCATCATTGCCTCAATGATTAAACATCCAGATACAAGTTATATTTATCCTTTGGATATAGAGGTAAAACAGAAGCTCATCCATAGTTCACATGTTAAAGCGGAACCAGATGGTTTGCCTTGGTATTTTGACATTAGGAAGTATTTAGAGACTGGGACTTATCTTGAGAATTCAATGTTTACCAAAAGAAGTCGATATGTCGTATAGCTCACAATTTCTTTGGAAGTGGGGATATCCTTTATAGGAGGACTCCAGATTTAGGTCTTCTCAGATGCGTTGATGCTAGTGAAGCTGCGAAGCTTCTAGAACAGATACATGCCGGAGTTTGTGGTACTCACATGAATGGGCTCATTTTGGCGAGGAAGATCCTTCGAGCCGACTATTTTTGGATGACTATGGAACATGATTGTTGCAAGTTTGTTCAAAAATGTCATAAATGTCAGGTGCATGGTAATTTGATTTGAGTACCGCCTCATGAACTCAATGTTATGAGTTCACCTTAGTCGTTTGTATCTTGGGGCATGAATGTCATTGGTCCAATAGAGCCAGCCGCCTCTAATGGACACAGATTCATTTTGGTTGCCATTGACTATTTCACCAAGTGGGTAGAAGCAGCTTCGTACAGATCGGTAACTAAGAAAGTTGTAGCTGATTTTTTTTGCAACAATTTGATATGTAGGTTTGGAGTACTAGAATCCATCATTACTGATAATGGAGCGAATCTCAACAACCATTTGATGAGAGAGATATGTGAACAATTCAAGATTACTCACCGAAATTGGATCGCTTATCGTCCCCAAATGAATAGAGTTGTAGAAGCCGCCAACAAGAACATCAAGAAGATTTTGAGGAAAATGATTAATAATCATCGAGGTTGGTATGACATGTTGCCATATGCATTTTTGGGATTTAAAACGACTGTCAGAACATCAATTGGAGCTACTCCATATTTGTTTGTATATAGAACAGAAGCAGTTATACCTGCCGAAGTTGAAATACCTTCATTGAGAATCATCCAAGAAGATGAATTGAGTAATGTTGACTGGGTTCGTAAGTGGATTGACTAGTCAACATTGATTGATGAGCAGAGAATGGTAGATGTTTGCCATGGTCAACTGTATCGACAGAGAATGATTTGTGCTTTCCACAAGAAAGTAAGAGCCAGAATATTTGAAATTGGTCAATTGGTTCGCAAACGCATTTTCCCTCATCAAGATGAGTACAAAAGAAAATTTGCACCAAATTGGCAAGGACCCTTCATGGTTCGCAAAGTGTTATCCGGAGGTGCCTTGGTCCTGTCGGAGATAGACGACACCGAATGGCCAAAACCGATCAACTCGAATGCTGCCAAGAGATACTATGTGTAAAGTTTTAGTTTATATTTCTATCATTCCCTTGTAATCGTTCTATTTGCTTGTAATCGCTTTGTTTAAAATTTTATCCCTCTGTAATGAATTGCGTCTGACCTGAATTCTCAAGAATGAGATACATAGGCGGCCTATGTTAACCTCGATCGCTCCTTTATCCCCTTTTAATATTTCTCTGTATTTGAACTACGTTCGACCTGAATTCTCAAGAATGAGATACGTAGGCGGCCTATGTAGGACTCGGTCTGTTTCTTTGTAAATTTCTTATTTTGATTAATCCTCGAGAGGGGGGACTACGTTTGACCTGATTTCTACCTCAACAGGATACGTAAGCGCCACAACGGCTCGATCATATCCCCCATAAGATTTCTATTTTTCCTTACAATAGAAACCGGGAGAGAATTTTTGAGAGGGACACAAAAATTCTCAAGAAGAAGATCTTTGCAGCAAACCAAGACTGAAGTCTGAGATTTGCAACTGGGACAAAAATTTTGAGAAGATCTAAAAAATTCCATGATTTACTCACCAACAGTTCGAGATAAGCCAAGCCAGTCAATTGGGACAGAAATTTTTATGATGACCTCAAAAATTTCAATAAGGTTCATCGAGAGTTTAGAATGACTTTGAATACTTCCCAAAAAGTAATCAAACAGAGCTCAAAGCATTAATCTCAAAAACCTTCGCAAGCTTGACGTCACATGAAACTTGGCAATGACCTTTTCCAAATATTACTTTTTGAAAATCTAGTTTCCTTAAAAACCTTTTTTTCACATTTCAACTATATTTACATAAAAGTATTTTGTCTTATCTATCAAGAGGCGGGAGATCGAAGAAATCAACCGGAGATAACAAGACAAAGAGCAGACAACCGAAGAGATCGACACAGATCGGTTCATTTTTTAAACTAACAATTTTTCTGTGGATGCAGGACTATAAGTTTGCCTCAAGATCAACATATTCCTCCATTCAATGAATATGGAGAAGTCAAAAGGGCGAGGAGCTCCCCAAAATTGACAATTTTTTCTATGGATGCAGGAAATATTTTATGTTTCTGATACCAAAGAATTTTGAATATGAGTAGTATTATTTCATTCAAACTCTTAGCAAAGAGAGGTTCGTAATGAACATTGCAACTATGTTCAGAGATGGAACAAACGAAAACCACGAACAGAGCAATATTATTATTTTTCAGCAACTAAAGATACCTGGAAGACGTTTATCTGCATTATATTATCAGTTATAGTAATATTTCTTAACCTGAAGGTTATTTATATTGTATGGTCGAGTGAGATGATACCACTATCCAGAGAGTCATTTATGTCGTATTGTCGAATGAGATGATACCGCTACCTGGAGAGTCATTTATATGGTATTGTCGAATGAGATGATACCACTACCCGGAGAGTCATTTATATCGTATTGTCAAATGAGATGATACCACTACTCCGAGGGTCATTTTTATTGTATTGTCAATCGAGACGATACCGCCACCCAGAAGATCACCTATGTTGTCTGGTGAAGCGTTATCTTTGTTCATTACCGGGGATGGCATCATCAGAAAGAAGTCATGCATAGCAAGAGAAAGGAATCATGCATAGCAAGAGAAAGAAGTCATGAATCTCAAAAGGAGGATTCATACATAGCAAGAGAAAGATCCATGCATCGCAAGAAAAAAGAGTTATGCATAGCAAAAGGAAGAAGGGCATGCATAGCAAGAGGAAGAAGTCATGCATAGCCAGAGAAAAGTCATGCATCGCGAGAGAAAGCAGTCATACATCGCAAGAGAAAAGAGTCACGCATCGCAAGAGAAAGAGTCGTACATCGTAAGAGAGAAAATTCATGCATTGCAAGAGAAATGATTCATGCATCAAGAGAAATGAGTCGTGTATCGCAAGAGAAAGATTAACCCATCACAAGAAAATCAACATCAGTTGCATCATTTTCTCTACAAAAATGACATCAAGAGAGCCACCAACAACAGCATCAAGAGAACTATCAACATATTACATCAGCATATTTTATTACTTTGACATCAAAAGAAGAGTACACAGAAGATTATATTGCAAATATGAAACACAAGCTTTATTTTCTTTACGTCAAACCCAATGGAGTTGACGTCAAATGTTCAAGGAGAACAATAAAGTGTCAACACAGTAAAAGATAATGTCTCCCATTTGAATCACATTTTTTATGCTAATGAGTTTTATCTCATTCTTTGTCGAGAGCATCCGAAAGGATGAATTCTCAAAAAGAAACCACAGGTGCGGACGACATCAAAAAGGATGTTGCACAACGTGGAACTTGTCTTAGCAGCACACTGGGACATAGTTCAAATAAGAGTACCAAACTCTTAGGATGCTAGTAGAGGATCGACTTCCACCACAATCAAACCACACCCCTCTCAGAAGGCATGTGGGTTTTTCTTTAGGATTCCTGGTTTCAGTTTCGCATCCGGAAATTTTCGGTCTCCACCGGAAGCAGCTTTCCAATCCAAGTGACAATGTGCCAAGAGCTTTGGAAATCATGTCTGTGTAAATTCTTAATTATGGGTGTGAAGTGCGCCACATTCATGGCTAAGAGGTTGCAAGCCTCTTTTTCATACTTGACTTACTTTGTCACTCCTCCTAAACCGAAGGATATCTTAGCATAAGCGATTTCCTTTTCAACCGATTGGGTCGAACTACAAGCAGCCTGATTCCCTAGGTTGAGGGATATGTAGGCAGAATCAATGTTGAAAACTCAGCTATATTCCAACATTCGCTCTTAAATCTTATTCTCGAGCATTCCGGTCCTAGCATAATACGGTATCGGGATGGCTTTTGAATTCTTTCAAAATCGTGCGTCAAATTAAGCTTATCGAACTACAAGTGGCCATAATTTTCATATAGCCTGAGATATGTAGGAAACCCACTTTCGGGGTTCGGCCATAATTCCTAAAGTCCATACCAAATCCCTTTTCCAAAAGATGAAGATGTGGTGGGTCAAAATTGGATTAGTCAATTTCATTTTCCTCGAATTTCTTGCATCAATTCAAATAAAATGAGGGACAGTTGGTGACACCCAATTTTGACCCTCCTCGATAGGAATTAATTCACGAGCTTCTTAATTCCCAAACGATTTAGAATAATTAGTTTTATAAAATTCAAATACTTTTCAAAGTCCTTTTAAGTGATCTTAGTCGATTTTCATAATTTATAAATAATAAATATATTTCATACAGTTTTATAGATATAATCGGTATGTTTCATAAATATTTGAAAATCATCTCAAAAAGATTTTATTTTAAATATTCTATTAAAATTAGTTTAGTTTAAATTATGATTAATTTTAAAAATCAATTGGTTTATTGTTGAATTAATTATTTTATTTTGTTAAGATGAGAAGCTCCTAAATTAACTATAATAATTCATCCTATTTAAATTCTAGCCGAATCTTCTAGAAATTAATTTTTTGATAACATCTTAAATCCGTTTGGCTAAATTGCTGATTAATTCTGTATTTAAGATTTTAGCCAAATCCTCCATTATCTTCAATTCCTCTCAAACAAATTTTGGGCCAAATCGATTCCCTACCGACCCAATGCCTTGATTTCTAATCCAGCCCACTCTTTTACTCTAGACCCAACCCATTCTATTTTTTTCTTTCCAATTCATCTTCTTCAGCCCACTCCCACCTCTCTCTGACCTGACCCGACCTGACCCGTCCACTTTTCTATTCTCAAAAGAAAACCTAGCGTGAACAACAACTTCCCAAAACTACAACATCATCTAGCGGACATCGTCTTCACGATTCCAAGTGGAGCTGTTCGAATTCGCATCAATGAGCAATTCCAATACACGGCCTAAAAACATGGAGATATACAGAAAAGCAGCGAGGAACACAGAAAGCAGTACTCTGCAAATTTTGTTTTCTTCTTCTCGTCCCTCTATCGCAGCAGCACACAGAAGCACCCATATAGCGTGAGATCACTCCAGGATGATCAAGTCAATCCCATCAATCTGCCTCCCTTTCCTCTTCTAGAATAAGTTGAATTCTCAGAAGAAGGTGTCTTCCCCTAAAATGGTGAAATAAGTTTTTGGATTCTTGAAAATTGGAATGGGCCCTTGAATCTGTTTTTCATCCTTTTTCCCCCCAAATCCGAACCCTATATATTCTCCACTTTTTCATTGTTAAGGTTGGAGGAGATTTGAGAAAAAATTGGGACGAACACATACCTTAGATATTTCCAGTCTTACTGCCATATACAAGTATTTATGATAGTTACGGAAAGCTGTGAAGCTAGGGTTCAGATACCTGTTTAATCCTTGTTCGTGTTCTCTTTCTGTTTTGTTCGTCGGGTCTGCCGGAGCTGTTGGAACTCGCATTGCGGTGGTGGAAGTCTGCTCAAGTTCCTCGTCCCATTTCGTTGCCACCTGGAAGGTAACATCTACTCGATTTTCTCGTCTTTCATATTTAGCAAATGTCATTTCCAGTACTCTGGTGGGTCTGTTTAGTTGTTGTTTGTTACTAAGCTCTTGACATAATAATATGGTGTATCTGTGTTCTTTAGCGATTTTCATTGTCTACTAGTGGTGGTGTTGTTTTTCATTTTCCCTTTCTCATGCCTAGCTATGCTACCTCTCTGTGTTTATCCTAAAGTCATTCCACTATGTCTCATCTTGAGTTTATTTGCTTAAATGTTGTTGAACTTTCATGTTACGTCTCCCATGGCCTCTTAGCATCTAAAATTTCTTTTTTTTCTTTCTACTGTAATGTCTTGCTATTCATTTTGTAATTTCAGTTAATGTTTATTATTCGACGTCGTATCCTTCATTCCTTCGCCTCAAGCTGAATGAATGAACTAAGATGTCAACATTTTGAATCATGTGTTATATTTGTCACTGTTCTGGGTTCTTATTTGGTATCTGTTATGGCTCATTTATGTTCTTTCCATTCAATTATTTGTTGAGCTCCCCTCGATATATAGGATGTTTTTTTACTTTTCCAGACTCTTAACCCCTCTTCTAATTCTCGCTTTCATTTCAAATTTCTTCCCTGCTTGCTTCCCTTTTTTGTTTGTTACCTTTTTAGTATATTTATTTAGTCCTTCAGCTCATAACGAGATGTGGTGCACTAAGCCCCTTTCCGATAATTATCATTAGTATGTTGATGTGGTTTCCGAGTCCGTGGTATGATAGGTGTGATAGTTTATGTCTTTAATTTGGTCGTGAGTTTGAGAAGTATTCGGGAATCAAGATGTTATGGTATTCGATTGGTTTAAAGGAATCCTTCAAAGTAGCAGGTCCTTGGTGAGGAATTGGGTTTGTCCTTTGAATACGGGGAATCAGTAGTCTTGTTCCCTTATTTCTTATTTGGTTGCTGTTTTGATCTTAGTTCTCCGAATCTTCATTTTCGTTCCATTATTTTACATTTTTTATCATATTTGGAATAAGTTGATTTCATAGGGTCGGTTTGATAAGTTTTTCTTTCTCTAGAATGATTTGGACCACTTGAAGTTTAATGTCCAGTGACCAATTTTACGATTCTCTCTTTTAATTTGAGAATTGTATTAATGGATGTTACTTCTCTGTTTGGGTTAAAATTAAATGATATTAGCTCTTTTCATGGTTACTGCTTCGTTTGCCTCACAGATTAAATTGTTTATTGTAATCCACGTGTTGAGTGTGCATTTATTCAGTTTGACAAATCGATATTGATATGGATCAGTCACTAATCTTCTCTTACTTTTTTCTATGCATGAACTCCGTCCTGAGTCCTCATGAGCTTGTTTCCTCTCTTTGCATTTCGAATACTGAGCCATGTAGGCCCAATTTCTTTTTTATCGAGTTGGCCAGCCTATTAAAAATTGATGAACATGTCCTGGAGTTGAAAAAACCAACATATCGAGAAATTGAAAAGATTGTGCCAAAGGTCCACTCTTAATTTCAAAATCGTATTTTGTTATTTTGGGCCTAAGCCCACTTATTTGCTATTAGTTGTTAGTTCTTAGGACAGGTGGAAGAATTGAGCCTAAGGCCCAAAAGAAAGATATTTATTTTATGTTAGACTACGACAGGTACCAATGATTTAAATGGGCCAAATGTCCAAAACGAAATTAGGCCCAAGTGCTGGTCCAGACGGACAGAAAACCAGACTTGGGCTCAAATTTCCTTCTTTACTTCGTTATTTTATATTTGTTTACCTGTCATTACTTGTTGTTAATCTTAAGGTTACTACAATTTAATTTTCCCGATAGATAGCCATTCTGAACTAATTTTCTAAAAATCAACTAAATAAGCACTCACTTCCTCCGATATAAAAATATAATCTTGTAAGATATTGTACTTAGGTGATATCTCACTTAGGCAGTAGCCCATATTTCACCCCCTTTTCCACTTTTAAAATGGTTCTAACTATAAAAATTGCTCAAATCAAATTAAGTTAATTTTTAGCCAAATGATTAATTGCCGGATAACCGCATTAGCGGGTGTTCTAGATGCTTCCTTACTAGAACACTAATAAGAACCTCGAACCCCTTTTAAGTTTTCATTAGATTTCTGTTTTAGTCTGTTGAAAACAACAGTTTTCTTAATTTTACTTTAAAATTAAGTTGCAACTCTTAAAACAAGTCTAAAATTATTTTTAATATAAAACAGCTGCAAAATAGTGCTAGTTACATGAAACACCGCATTGCCCACAACCGGAGTCATACTTGTGCAATGTATTGCAACTATAGCACAATCCTATATAAACATACATCATATAAGACAACACTATCTTAGGTAACTTTAAGTCATACTTGTGCAATGCATGAATAAGTCCCCATAATCCTACCTATGCAAAGTACCACTTTAAGGTCCTCATACTCATACTTCTTGATTTGGAGACTAGTCCCCCTTTTTAAGACATTGGAACTGTAGGATATACTTGTTTAAGAACATCTTAGACCCTCTCTTTTACTAATGAACACTATGAAATAGTTACTCAAGCATGTCTAATTTTATTATATTTGAACACTTGAGATGCTTTCTCAAGCATGTCTTAGTTCATTAATAAGTTGGAACACTTTGAGATACTTCTTTAAATATGTCTTAGTAACATAATAATCTTGAACAAAATTGGAAATATAGCCTTAACCGACATGGGACCACATGAGCTTTCATATGATCCCCTCCGATGTTACCCACACCGAGAAGGGTTGGTCTACTTGCCTAGGGTAGAACTGGTTTGATAGCTTAGTTGGATCGGCTAGCTAACTTTTCTATGAGGCACGTAGTTATGGGATACGGAGATTCTACTAGGAAATGCGGACTCAAGTTGTGAGGGATTTCATCTCATGAGATGTACTTTGGGAGACTCGGACTCCTCTTGTGAGAGTTCCCATCTTAGAAGCCTGACTCAACTAGGTAAAAGCTTCCATCTCAATTCAATATCCACTTGGTGCTAGGCATACATCCCACAAGATAGCTTATTAAGTTCTTACTTAATTCATGTCCCATGGATGGATGTCCTTAACAACCAATCCATGTTTTCTAGTAATTCTATCACTTTATACATTTGATCATTCTTAATTCATCATATTAGCTTTACTCTCAAAGCCCTAGCCATCAATACTCATGACTACTAGCCTTACTCGCAAAGCTTTACTCCGTACCATCATCTTTCATGTTTAGGTTTCTAGGCATTCTAATCACTTTCTTCATTATTAGGTGATTCTAGTCATAATTCATCATAAATATTCAACTTCAAGCTTTACTAGTCATGATCCTTCATATATACTATAATCTAATTCAATTCATGTCTACAATTTTTCATTCATGAACAATTACTACACAAATTATCAATTCTAGAAGATCAATCTATAAATCCTCAATTTCACCTTTACTGGCATAAATCCACATAATATCAATTTAATCAATTATATTGGGGTTAACCATGGAAAACATATAAATTCATCATAATATCATGATTCAATAATGAAACAATCATAAACAAGTAATATGCACTCAATTGGATTCATACTCAACACTACCTACAACATAAGAAGAAACCCTAGCTAGAATTGGGGTTTATCTTCATAATTAGGGGAAATCTAGGGGGCTCCATGGATGGGAGAATCCAAGGATGAATAAGCTATCATACCTTTATTATAAATTCCTAACTATGCTTGCAACAATGTAGGAATTTGCCCTAATTAGAGAGAGGATTTCTTGGAGGGAATTTGGGTTCTTTGGTGAATTGAAAATAATGATTTTAGAACCATGTATTTAGGGGTCTATTATCTTTATATAGGTGTCATAATTACTAATAAAATGACTCCACTTAATAACTAATTAATTCTAGAACCTTCCCTTCACCATTAACTTTAACCGCCTTAAGACCAACCTGCTCCAACCCATGAAACCCCGACCCACGGGTCGTGCTGGTAATTCGTGTGTGGTGGTCTACAGGTGCACATTTGGGGTCTTTACCCATGACCCCTACCCATGGGGTATGGGCCACCTACTAGGCGTGAGTCCCATCCGTTGATGGCCCATTTTTAGGCAGTTTCTAGGGGCTGTTTTGGGTCCTCCTCAAGGACCCTTGGTTGGTCCTTGGGGGGTCATACCTTGACGCACTAATCCTAAAACACTTCATTATAAGTATGGGAAGTCATATTTATGATTCTAACCCTCATGTCAAGCTCTAGAACCCTCTAGTTTACCATACTAGTTTCCGGGTGTTACAATATCTCCCCCTTGGGATAATTCATCCACGAATGACCATCCTAAACACTTCTTAGAGGAAACGACTCTAGACTAGCATCCCATCATGCATGCAATTCATCTAAATGCACATAACAAAGGAGGAAACATCAACTCCAAACTCAAGCATACTCAATGCAACACAAGGGAGTTAGAACTACATCTATCAACCCAAAATGCATGAAATTCTATATCTACTCATTTTCAAGGAGGAACTACCATCTCCTAACTAAAACATGTTCAACATACACTCATGGAGCCTATATACGATTTACTCTCAAAAATCAATTCTTCAAGGAGGAATCATTCAACTCCAACTAAGTCATGCTCATATATTCATCTCATGAAGTCAAATAGGCAACTCCACTAAATGCACTACAACATGAGGTAAAACAATGCATATAAGTCATTTTCATCAATACCTAAATTTTTCATGAACATGCATATAAAGAAAATCATGGCCACACATAAACACACAATTGCCTTGCTATCTAGGCACACCATCTCCCCTTTAGGTTTAAGCCTATACAAACTCTTCTAAACATCATTCATACTAAACATAACTTCATAGTCTAACATATCAAGTAACAAAAGGCCAAACAATACCAGAATCTAGTAGAGCATGAAACATACCAGTAGTCACATTAGGAGGTCACTCTTAATCATTTTTCACTTGGAGGACATAGTATATATTCTTATTTTGAGCACTATCAACCGGACCACTAGTGGCAACTTGCTTATCCTCCCTACCTTTAGCATTAAGGACCGGGCAATCTCTCATTTTGAACCCACTCCTTCCACACCCATAACATCCCTCCATGTCGGCTAGGGAAAAACCATATTTACTCCTCCCACACTTGGTGCAAGTAGGCTTAGGAAATGGAGACCCACTACTTTTCTCTTGGTCAAACCTAGGGGTGTTGGAACAATCTTGACCAGAATACCTTTGTTTTAACTTATATCTACCGTGCCCATCAGACTTAGCATTGGAGAAATTCCCATCACCGGTCCTAGCCCTTTTTGCCTCCCTTCTTTTTCTTGAGTTTTGACTTCTCAATTTGTTGGGCAAAAATATTAGATGAGAGATATCCATATCTGCAACAAGCATTGACGTACGACATTCTTCTTCAACCAAGTCGGACACACCCGTCAAATACCTACTCATCTCATCCCTCGGATCCATCACCATAGATGGAGCAAATTTGGATAGTTGGGTGAATTTCAAGCCATACTCCTTAACACTCATGCTACCTTGCTTAAGGTTAATAAACTCTTCCACATTAGCCTCCCTCAACTCTCGGGGAATGAACCTATCAACGAATGCTTCTTAGAATCCTTCCCACTCTATGACACCCGCTCCTACTGGCCTATTTCTCTTCTATTGAGTCTACCAAACTTGAGCCACACTCTTCAATTGGTAAGTGGCTAACTCAGCTTTCTCCATCGAAGTCACCCCCATGGCATCAAGTATTTTATAAATCTCCTCGACAATATCTTGAGGATCCTCTTCCACTTTGGAACCAAGAAACTCGGGAGGGTTCATTTTTGCAAAATCCCACAATCTAGAAGCCGCGGAATTCATATTAGGGTTCACCAGAGCTACCATCTCTCTATTGACTTGAGCCTTCATAGCTTGAGCCAACATTTGGATAGCCGACCTAAACTCAGCACTAGTCATATTCTCCCATATAGGGTCAATTGGAGCTTGGGGAGGAGCTTGGGGTGGAACTTGAAGAGGAACCTCTTGCTCCTCATTGCCTTTCTCATTTCTCCTAGAATTTTCCCTTGTATAAGCCATACCCTGAAAAACCATAGGGCACATATTAGAAAAAGGACTTACTAGAGCCAAGGTCTAGGGCACGACTTAGAGAATGAAGAAGTGATATTTCTTAAGCATCCAATAGCCTCCTATTCATAAATGTGGCGCGCTTCACATTTATGAACAAGACTCTACTAGACGTGGTTTGAGACAATTTTAGAACCATTCTAAACCCTGTGCTCTAATATCATGTTAGTCACAACCCAGAGGTACACCCTAGATGTAACATGTTGTACTTGACCCCGAAAGGGTCTCATACAAGCCCTTAGCATATCATAAAATAAGATAATAGAAAAGTGTGGAATTTTAAAACATTTTTCATCATATCAAAGTCACTATAAAACGAAGCGGAAGTCTTACTACACTTTTATCTCAAACCATCTACTACAATACTTTGAATAACTCTTGGGACAAAGCCCATACAATAGTCTCAAAACATGAAAATAAAAGATATAAAAGGAAATAGTGGTTTTATACTCAAAGATATAAGAGTCACCAAGTCTTCCACTCCTTGAATTTCTACAAACATATCTTCAAGAAAAGAACTCATTCACTGAACCCTACATTTGATGAGAATGTAGGCAAGAGTATGCGTTAGTACAAAAGTACTAAATATGATAGCTAGCATAACATCAAAAGAGCATAACAAAAGGGTTAGTCAACATATGACATAATCCATAAGCATATGAGATACTAACATTATCATTAGCATGATCTCCAATCATAGACATCATGTAAGCATAAGTCATCATAAATAATAGTCCATATACATAGTCAAGACTTAGACCTTCAGATAATAAGAAAACCCTTTCCTAAGTAACCTCCAAGTATACTTGTGCAATACATGAATAAGACCCTATAATCCCATTCATGCTAAGTATCCCATTTGGCCATCATAATCATATTTACCATTTTATGGTCTCATCCTTCGCTTAGTTCTCATAGACAAAGGAATCTCTCACCTTAAGTAAATCATAACATAACAAGGAAGGCAACTATAGCACAATCCTATCTAAACATATCTCATATAATAGAATACTTTCTTAGGTAACCTTAAGTCATACTTGTTTAATGCATAAATAAGACCCCATAATCCTACACATGCTAAGTACAACTTTTAGGTCCTCATACTCATACTTCTTGATTTGGAAACTAGTCCCCCTTTGTAAGACATTGGAACCCTAAGAGATACTTATTTAAGCACATGCTAGTCCCTCTTCTTTACTTTTGAACACTATGAAATACTTACTCAATCATGTCTAAGTTCATTATGTTTGAACACTCGAGATGCTTTCTCAAGCATGTCTTAGTTCATTATTAAGTTGGAACACTCTGACGTACTTATTAATATGTTTTAGTTCCATAATAATCTTGTACTAATTGGGAATATAGCCTTAACCAATATGAGACCACATGAGCTTTCATATGATCGCCGCTGATGTTACCCACACCGAGAAGGGTTGGTCTACTTGCCTAAGGTAGAATTGGTTTGTTAGCTTAGTTGGACCCACTGGCTAACTTTCCTACGAGGCACGTAGTTAAGGGATACGTAGATTCTACTAGGAAACCTGAACTCAACTTGTGAGGGACTCCATGTCATGAGATATACTCTGGGAAACTCGTACTCCACTTGTGAGAGTTCCCATCTTGGAAGCCGGACTCAACTAGGTACAAGCTTCCATCTCAATTCAATATCCACTCGGTTCTAGGCATACATCCCACAAGATAGCTTATTAAGTTCTTACTTAATTCATGACCCTTGGAGGGATGTCCTTGACAACCAATCCATGTTTTATAGTGATTCTATCACATTATACATTTGATCATTCTTAATTCATCATATTAGCTTTAATCCCAAAGCCCTAACCATCAGAACACATGACTACTAGCCTTACTCTTAAAGCTTTACCTCATACAATCATCTTTCATGCCTAGGTTTCTAGGCATTCTTATCACTTTCTTCATTATTAGGTGATTCTAGTCATCATTCATCATAAAGATTCAACCTCAAGATTTACTAGTAATGATCCTTCATATATACTATAATTTAATTCAATTCATGTCTACAAGCTTTCTATCATGAACAATTACTACAAAAATTATCAATTCTAGAAGATCAATCTGTGAATCCTCAATTTCACCTTTAATGGCATAAACCTACATAATATCAATTTAATCAATTAGACTAGGGTTAACCATGAAAAACATATAAATTCATTATAATATCGTGATTCAATACTAAAACAATCATAAACAAGTGATATCCACTCAACACTACCCACAACATAGGAAGAAACCCTAGCTAGAATTGGGGTTTATCTTCACAATTGAGGGAAATCTAGGGGGCTCCATGGATGGAATAATCCATGGATGAATAAGCTATCATACTTTTACTATGATTCCCTAACTATGCTTGCAACAATGGAGGAATTTGCCCTAATTTGCTTTTCTTCTTCTTTCTAGAGAGATGATTTCTTGGAGGGAATTTGGGTTCTTTGGTTTATTGAAAATAATGATTTTAGAACCATTTATTTAGGAGTCTATTAGCTTTATATAGGTGTCCTAATTACTAATAAAATCACCCTCATTAATAACTAATTAATTCTAAAACCTTCCCTTAACCCTTAACTTAAATCGCCTTAAGACAAACCTACTCCAACCCACGAGACCCCGACCATGGGCCGTGCATGGATCCACGGGCCGTGCTGGTCATCCTTGGGTGGTGGTCTGCAGGTCCATATTTGGGGACTTGACACACGACCCCTTCACACGGGACGTAGGTCCACCTACTTGGCGTGAGTCTCATTCGTAGGTGGCACATTTTTGGGCAGTTTCTAGGGATTGCTTTGGGTCCCCCTGAAGGACCATTAGTTGGTCCTTGGGGTGTCGTACCTTGACGTGCTAACCCTAAAACCTTCATTATAAGTATGGGAAGTCATATTTATGAATCTAACCCTCGTGTCAAGCTCAAGAACACTCTAGTTTAGCTTACTAGTTTTCGGGTGTTATAATATCTCACCCTTGGGATCATTCATCCTCGAATGATGATTCTAAACACTTCTTAAAGTAAACGACTCTATACTAGCAGCCCATCATGCATGCAATTTATTTAAATGCACATTACAAAGGAGGAAACATCAACTCCAAACTCAAGCATACTAAATGCAACACAAGGGAATAGAAACTACATCTATCAACCCAAAATGCATGGAATTCTATACCTACTCATTTTCAAGGAGGAACTACCATATCCTAACTAAAACATGCTCAACATACACTCATGGAGCCTATATGTGATTTACTCTCAAAAAGTATTTATTCAAGGAGGATTCATTCAAATCCAACTAAACCATGATAATATATTCATCTCATGAAGTTAAATAGGGAACTCTACTCAATGCACTACAACATGAGGTAAAACAATGCATATAAGTCATTTTTATCAAGACCTAAATTTTTCATGAACATGCATATAAAGAAAATCATGGCCACACATAAACACACAATGGCCTTGCTATCTAGGCACAACATCTCCCCCTTGGGAGTAATCCTATACAAACTATTCTAAACATCATTCACACTAAAGTCAACTTCAAAGTCTAACATATCAAGTCATAAAAGATCAAACAATACCACAATCTAATAAAGCATGAAACACATACCGACAGTCACATTAGGAGGTCACTTTTAATCATTTTTAGCTTGGAGTACATAGTACCTATTCTTCTTTTGAGCACTCTCATTCGGACTACTAGTGGCAACTTGCTTATCCTCTCTACCCTTTGCCTTAAGGACCGGGCAATCTCTCATTTTGTGCCCAATCTTTCCACACCCATAATATCCCTCCGTGCTGGCTAGGGACTTACCATGATGACTCCTCCCACACTTGGTGCATGTAGGCTTATGAAATGGAGACCCACTACTTTTCTCTTTGTCAAACCTAGGGTTGTTGGAAGCATCTTGACCAGAATACCTTTGTATGAACTTAAATCAACCTTGCCCATCGGACTTAGCATTAGATAAATTGCCATCACCGGTCCTAGCCATTTTTGCCTCCCTATTTTGTTTCTTGAGTTTTGACTCCTCAACTTGTTGGGCGAAAACCATAAGATGAGAGATATCCATATCACTAACAAGAATTGTCGTACGACATTATTTTTCAACCAAGTCAGACACACCCATCAAAAACCTACTCATCTCATCACTCGGATCTACCACAATAGATGGAGCATATTTGGATAGTTGGGTGAAATTCAAGACATACTCTTTAACACTCATGCTACCTTGCCTAAGGTTAATAAACTCTTCCACCTTAGCCTTTCTCAACTCTCTGGGAAAGAACCTATCAAGGAATGCTTCTTTGAATCCTTCCTACTATGTAGGACCCGCTCCTACCGGCCTATTTCTCTTCCATTGAGTATACCAAACTTGAGCCACACTTTTCAATTGGTAAGCGACTAACTCCGCTTTCTTTACCAAAGTCACCCCCATGGAATCAAGTATTTTATAAATCTCCTCCGCAAATTCTTGACGATCCTCCACTTTGGAACCAAGAAACTCGAGAGGGTTCATTCTTGCAAAATCCCTTCATCTAGAGGCCGCGGAATTCGTATTACGGTTCACTAGAGCTACCATCATTCTATTAACTTGAGTCGTCATGGCTTGAGCCAATATTTGGATAGTCGACTGAAACTATGCTTTAGTCACATTCTCCCCTATAGGGTCAATTGTAGCTTGGGGTGAAACTCGCAGAGGAATCTCTAGGTCCTCATTGCCTTCCTCATTTCTCCTAACATTTTCCCTTGGATTAGCCATAGCCTGAAAAACCATAGGGCACAGATTAGAAGAAGGACTTACTAGAGCCAAGGTCTAGGGGACAACTTAGAGAATGAATAAGTGATATTTCTTAAGCATCCAATAGCCTCCTATTCATAAATGTGGCGCGCTTCACATTTATGAACAAGACTCTACTAGACGTGGTTTGAGACAATCTTAGAACCATTCTAAACCTTATGCTCTAATACCATGTTAGTCACGACCCAGAGGTACACCCTTGATGTAACATGTTGTACTTGACCCCGAAGGGGTCTCATACAAGCCCTTAGCATATCATAAACAAAGATAATATAAAAGTGCAAAACTTTAAAACATTTTTCATGCAATCAAAGTCTTTATAAAATGAAACGGAAGTCTTACTACACTTTTGTCTCAAACTATCTACTACAATACTTTGAATAACTCTTGGGCCAAAGCCTATACAATTGTCTCAAAACATGAAAATAAAAGACATAAAAGGAAATGGTGGCTTTATTCTCAAAGATATGAGGACTCACCTAGTCTTCAACTCCTTCCGCTTCTAGAAACCTATATTGAAGAATGGAACTCAATCACCGAATCGTACATTTGATGAGAATGTAGGCAAGAGTATGTGTTAGTACAAAAGTACTAAATATCATAGCTAGCATAACATCATAAGAGCATAACATAAGGGTTTGTCAACATAAGACATAATTCATAAGCATAAGAGGTACTAACATAATGATAAGCGTAATCTCCAATCATAGACATAATGTAGGCATTAGTCATCATAAAGCATAGTCCATATACATAATCAAGACTTAGACCTTCATATCATAAGAAAACCCTCTCTTAAGTAACTGCCATGTATACTTGTGCAATGCATGAATAAGACCCGATAAGACCCCATAATCCAATCCATGTTTAGTATCCCCGTTGGACATCATAATCATATTTACCATTTTATAGTCTCATCCTTAGCATAATTCTCATAGACAAGGAAATCTCTCACCTTTAGTCAATCATAACATAACAAGGAAGGAAACTATAGCACAATCCTATCTAAACATACATCATATAAGAGAACACTTTCTTAGGTAACCTTAAGTCATACTTGTGCAATGAATGAATAAGAACCCATAAATCTACCCATGTTGAGTACCACTTTTAGGTCCTCATACTCATACTTCTTGATTTGGAGACTAGTCCACCTTTTTAAGACATTGTAACCCTACGAGATACTTCTTTAAGCACATCTTAGTCCCTCTTCTTTACTTTTGAACACTATGAAATACTTACTCAAGTATGTCTAAGTTCATTATGTTTGAAAAGTCAAGATGTTTTCTCAAGCATGCCTTAGTTCACCGTTAAGTTGGAACACCTTGAGATACTTTTTTAAATATGTCTTAGTTCCATAATAATCTTGTACTAATTGGGAGTATAACCTTAACTGACATGGCACCACATGAGCTTTCACATGATCCCCTCCGATGTTACCCACACTGAGAAGGGCTGGTCTACTTGCCTAAGGTAGAACCGGTTGGTTATCTTAGTTGGACCCACTAGCTAACTTTCCTACAATGTACGTAGTGATGGGATACATAGATTTTACTAGGAAACCCGAACTGAACTTGTGAGGGACTCAATCTCATAAGATATAATTTGGAAAACTCGGACTCCACTTGTGAGAGTTCCCATCTTGGAAGCCGGACTCAACTAGGTAAAAGCTTCCACCCCAATTCAATATCCAATAGGTGCTATGCATACATCCCACAAGATAGCTTATTAAGATCTTACTTAATTCATGACCCTTGGAGGGATGTCCTTGACAACCAATCCATGTTTTCTAGTGATTCTATCACTTTATACATTTGATCATTAGTATTTCATCATATTAGCTTTACTCTTAAAGCCCTAACCATCAACATTCATGACTACTAGCCTTACACTCAAAGATTTACCTCGTACAATCATCTTTCATGCCTAGGTTTCAAGGCAACCTAATCAGTTTCTTCAATATTAGGTGATTCTAGTCATAATTCAACATAAAGATTCAACTTCAATATTTACTAGTCATGATATTTCATATATACTATAATTTAATTCAATTCATGTCTATAAGCTTTCATTCATGAACAATTACTACACAAATTATCAATTCTAGAAGATCAATCTATAAATCTTCAATTTCAACTTTCATGGCATAAACCCACATAATACCAATTCCAAAAATTATACTAGGGTTAACCATGGAAAACATATAAATTCACTCAATTGAATTCATACTCAACACTACCCACAACATAGAAAGAAACCGTAGCTAGAATTGGGGTTTATCTTTACAATTGGGGGAAATCTAGGGGGCTCCATGGATGGAAGAATCCAAGTATGAATAAGCTATCATACCTTGATAATAAAGCCTGAACTATGCTTGCAACAATTGAGGAATTTGCCAAATTTCTCTTCTCTTCTTCTTCTTTTTCTTCTTTTTCTTCTTTCTAGAGAGAGGATTTCTAGGAAGGAATTCGGGTTAATTGGTGAATTGAAAATAATAATTTTAGAACCATGTATTTAGGGGTCTATTGGTAGTATATATGAAATGACCAAAAAAGTTCTTAAAAATGTGCTTCGGAAGTTACCGGAAACTTGTTTAGCTATATATAAAAAAAGCCGTTTCGTTTTTTGAAAATCCGGCTTCATATTCTTGTTTAGGGGGTCAAATTGAGTGGGAAATGGGTCTAACCCAAATTTTAGAGGAACCGTATCAAAATTCGAAATTTCCAAGTGAAGCCTTTTTCGAGGGTCAACTTTGGAGGGTCATACATCCTAGCACACAAATTATTGGGTGGCCAATAACATATCCATGGAAATCCCTTTGAGTTAGCTACCCAACGCACTTCGTTTCACCTCATTCGGAGTTCGGACGAAGAAGTTATGCCCATTTTCGTAAAATCTGTCCGGCAGGAAAGACAATTTCCAGTGAGCGTTTTTACTGTTCACCCGCCTCATTTTTTTTTCTA